>CAJHQQ010003852.1:0-36899 GCA_905132885.1 Moricandia moricandioides | reverse complement strand
ATAGGAGTTATGATGAAGAAGTTATCCCACTTTTAACCGAAGTGATTCCAGTTTACCTGTTTGGAGATTTGGCAATTTCTTCTTGATTCTAATAAAACCAAAATGATCAGATGTAAGAAACTTGCATTTAACCATAAAATCAGTGGATAACACCCTGAAGATTGAATCAATATCATAGGAGTTATGATGAAGAAGTTATCCCACTTTTAACCGAAGTGATTCCAGTTTACCCTGTTTGGAGATTTGGCAATTTCTTCTTGATACTAATAAAACCAGAATGAATCACGATGTAAGAAGCTTGATTTGGACTCATAAATCAGTGTAGAATCACCCTGAAGTTGAAATCAATATCATAGGAGTTATGATGAAGAAGTTATCCCACTTTTAACCGAAGTGATTCCAGTTTACCCTGTTTGGAGATTTGGCAATTTTCTTCTTGATACTAATCAAAACCAGAATGAATCAAGATGTAAGAAGCTTGATTTGGACTCATAAATCAGTAGATAATCACCCTGAAGTTGAATCAATATCATAGGAGTTATGATGAAGAAGTTATCCCACTTTTAACCGAAGTGATTCCAGTTTACCCTGTTTGGAGATTTGGCAATTTCTTCTTGATACAATAAAACCAGAATGAATCACGATGTAAGAAGCTTGATTTGGACTCATAAATCAGTGTAGAATCACCCTGAAGTTGAATCAATGATCATAGGAGTTATGATGAAGAAGTTATCCCACTTTTAACCGAAGTGATTCCAGTTTACCCTGTTTTGGAGATTTGGCAATTTCTTCTTGATACTAATAAACCAGAATGAATCACGATGTAAGAAGCTTGAATTTGGACTCATAAATCAGTGTAAAATCACCCTGAAGTTGAATCAAGATCATAGGAGTTATGATGAAGAAGTTATCCCACTTTTAACCGAAGTGATTCCAGTTTACCCTGTTTGGAGAGTTTGGCAATTTCTTCTTGATTCTAATCAAAACCAGAATGAATCAAGATGTAAGAAGCTTGATTTGGACTCATAAATCAGTGGATAATCACCCTGAAGTTGAATCAATATCATAGGAGTTATGATAAAGAAGTTATCCCCAGTTTTTAACCGAAGTGATTCCAGTTTGCCCTGTTTTGGAGATTTGGCAATTTCTTCTTGATACTAAAAAAACCAGAATGAATTCACGATTGTAAGAAGCTTGATTTGGACTCATACAATCAGTGTAGAATCACCCTGAAGTTGACTCAAGATCAATAGGAGTTATGATGAAGAAGTTATCCCACTTTTACCCGAAGTGATTCCAGTTTGCCCCTGTTTGGAGATTTGGCAATTTCTTCTTGATACTAATAAAGCATGAATGAATCACGATGTAAGAAGCTTATTTGGACTCATAAATCCAGTGGATAATCACCCTGAAGTTGAATCAATATCATATGGAGTTATGATGAAGAAGTTATCCACTTTTAACCGAAGTGATTCCCGTTTGCCCTGTTTGGAGATTTGCAATTTCTTCTTGATACTAATAAACCAGAATGAATACACGATGTAAGGAAGCTTTATTTGGAACTCATAAACAGTGGATAAATCACCCTGAAGTTGAATCAATATCAATTGGAGTTATGATGAAGAAGTATCCCACTTTTAACCGAAGTGATTCCAGTTTGCCCTGTTTGGAGATTTGGCAATTTCTTCTTGTACTAATAAAACAAGAATGAATCACGATGTCAGAATCTTGATTTCGACTCATAAATCAGTTTAGATCACCCTGAAGTTTGAATCAAGATCATAGGAGTTATGATGAAGAAGATTATCTCACTTTTAACCGAAGTGACTTGCAGTTTTCTGTTTTGGAGATTTGGAATTTTTCTTGATTCTAATTAAACCATATTGAATCAAGATGTAAGAAAGCTTGATTTGAAATTATAAATCAGTATAGGAATCATCCTGAAGTTGAATCAATATCATTGGAGTTATGATGAAGAAGTTATTCCACTTTTAACCGAAGTGATTTCAGTTTAGCCTGTTTTGGAGATTTTGCCAATTTCTTCTTGATACAAATAAACCAGAATGAATCACGTATGTAAGCAGATTGATTTGGACTCATAAAATCAGTTCAGAATCATCCTGAAGTTGAATCAATATCATAGGAGTTATGATAAAGAAGTTATCCCAGTTTTAACTGAAGAGACTCCAGTTTGCCCCTATTTGGAGATTTGGCAATTTCTTCTAGATACTAAAAAAAAAAGAATGAATCACAATGTAAGAAGCTTTGATTTGGACTCATAAATCAGTGTAGAATCAGACTGAAGTTGAGTCAAGATCAATAGAGTTTATGATGAAGAAGTTTATCCCCACTTTAACCGAACTGATTCCAGTTTGCCATGTTTGGACAGTTTGCAAATTTCTTCTTGATCTAATCAACCAATAAATGAATCAAGATGTAAGAAGCTTTATTTGGACTCATAAATCAGTGGATAATGAACCTGAATTTGAATCAAATATCATAGGAGTTATGATGAAGAGTATCCCACTTTTAACCAAGTGATTCCAGTTTGCCATGTTTGGAGAGTTTGCAATTTCTTCTTGATTCAAATCAAACCATAATGAATAAAGATGTAAGAAGATTTATTTGAACTCATAAATCAGTGGATAATCACCCTGAAGTAAATCAATATCATTGGAGTTAAGATGAAGAAATTATCCCACTTTTAACCGAAGCGATTCCAGTTTGCCCTGTTTGGAGATTTGGCAATTTCTTCTTGGTACTAAAAAACAAGAATGAATCACGATGTAAGAATCTTGATTTGGACTCATAAATCAGTTTAGAATCACCCTGAATTTTAATCAAGATCATAGGAGTTATCATGAAGAAGTTATCCCACTTCTAACCGAAGTGACTGCAGTTTACCGTGTTTGGAGATTTGGCAATTTCTTCTTGTTTCTAATTAAACCAGATTGAATCAAGATGTAAGAAGCTTGATTTGAAATCTTAAATCAGTGTAGAATCATCCTGAAGTTGAATCAATATCATTGGAGTTATGATGAAGAAGTTATTCCACTTTTAACCGAAGTGATTTCAGTTTACCCTGTTTGGAGATTTTGCAATTTCTTCTTGATACAAATAAAACCACAATGAATCAAGATGTAAGAAGGTTGATTTGGACTCGTAAATCAGTGCAGAATCATCCTGAAGTTGAATCAATATCATTGGACTTATGATGAAGAAGTTATCCCACTTTTAACTGAAGTGACTCCAGTTTATCATGTTTGGAGATTTGGCAATTTCTTCTTGATTCTAATTAAACCAGAATGAATCAAGATGTAAGAAGCTTGATTTGGACTCATAAATTAGTGTAGAATCATCCTGAAGTTGAATCAATAAACATTGGATTTATGATGAAGAAGTTATCCCACTTAACCGAAGTGATTCCAGTTTACCCTATTTGGAGATTTGGCAAATTCTTCTTGATACTAATAAAGCTAGAATGAATCGCGATGTAAGAAGCTTAATTTGGACTCATAAATCAGTGTAAAATCACCCTGAAGTTGAATCAAGATCATAGGAGTTATGATGAAGAAGTCATCCCACTTTTAACCGAAGTGATTCCAGTTTACCCTTTTTGGAGAGTTGGCAATTTCTTCTTGATACTAATAAAAAAAGAATGAATCACGATGTAAAAAGCTTGATTTGGACTCATTAATCAGTGTAGAATCACCCTGAAGTTGAATCAAGATCATAGGAGTTATGATAAAGAAGTTATCCCACTTTTAACCGAAGTGATTCCAGTTTACCCCGTTTTGGAGATTTGGCAATTTCTTCTTGATACAAATAAAACCAGAATGAATCACGATGTAAGAAGCTTGAATTGGACTCATAAATCAGTTTAGATCACCATTAATTTTAATCAATATCATTGGAGTTATGATGAAGAAGTTATCCCACTTTTAACCGAAGTGATTTCAGTTTACCCTGTTTGGAGATTTTGCAATTTCTTCTTGATACAAATAAAACCAGAATGAATCACGATGTAAGAAGCTTGATTTGGACTCATAAATCAGTGTAGAATCACCCTGAAATTGAATCAAGATCGTAGGAGTTATGAAGAAGAAGTTATCCCACTTTTTAACCGAAGTGATTCCAGTTTGCCATGTTTGGAGAGTTTGCAATTTCTTCTTGATTCTAATCAAACCATAATGAATCAAGATGTAAGAAGCTTTATTTAGACTCATAAATCAGTGGATAATCACCCTGAATTTTAATCAATATCATAGGAGTTATGATGAAGAAGTTATCCCACTTTTAAAAGAAGTGACTCCAGTTTACCCTGTTTGGAGATTTGGTAATTTCTTCTTGATTCTAATCACACTAGAATGAATCAAGATGTAAGAAGCGTGATTTGGACTCATAAATCAGTGCAGAATCATCCTGAAGTTGAATCAATATCATTAGACTTATGATGAAGAAGTTATTCCACTTTTAACCGAAGTGATTCCAGTTTACCCTCTTTGGAGATTTCACAATTTCTTCTTAATTCTAATCAAACCAGAATGAATCAAGATGTATGAATCTTGATTTGGACTCATAAATCAGTGTAGAATCATCCTGAAATTGAATCAATATCATTGGATTTATGATGAAGAAGTTATCCCACTTTTAACCAAAGTGACTCCAGTTTACTCTGTTTGGAGATTTGGCAATTTCTTGTTGATAAAAATATAACCAGAATGAATCAAGATGTAAGAAGCTTGATTTTTACTCATAAATCAGTGTAGAATCACCCTAAAGTTGAATCAAGATCATTGGAGTTATGATGAAGAATTTATCCCACTATTAACTGGAGTGATTCCAGTTTACCCTGTTTGGAGAGTTTGCAATTTCTTTCTTGATTCTAATCAAACCATAATGAATCAAGATGTAAGAATCTTGATTTGGACTCATAAATCAGTGGATAATCACCCTGAAGTTTAATCAATATCATAGGAGTTATGATGAAGAAGTTATCCCACTTTTAACCGAAGTGAATCCAGTTTAACATGTTTGGAGATTGGCAATTTTCTTCTTGATACTAATAAACCAGAATGGATCACGATGTAAAAAGCTTTATTTGGACTCATAAATCAGTGTAGAATCAGCGTGAAGTTGAATCAAGATCATAGGAGTTTATGATGAAGAAGTTATCCCCACTTTTAGCCGAAGTGATTCCAATTTACCCTGTTTCAACAGTTTGCAATTTCTTTTTGATTCTAATCAAACCATAATGAATCAAGATGTAAGAAGCTTTATTTGGACTCATAAATCAGTGGATAATCACCCTGAATTTGAATCAATATCAAAGGAGTTATGATGAAGAAGTTATCCCACTTTTAACCGAAGTGATTCCAGTTTGTCATGTTTGGAGAGTTTGCAATTTCTTCTTGATTCTAATCAAAACCATAATGAATCAAGATTTAAGAAGTTTTATTTGGACTCATAAATCAGGGGATAATCACCCTGAATTTGAATCAATATCAAAGTAGTTATGATAAAGAAGTTATCCCACTTTTAACCGAAGTGACTCCAGTTTACCTTGTTTGGAGAGTTGGCAATTTCTTCTTGATACTAATAAAACTAGAATGAATCAGAATGTAAGAATCTTGATTTGGACTCATAAATCAGTGTAGAATCACCCTCAAGTTGAAGCAAGATCATAGGAGTTATGATGAAGAAGTTATCCCACTTTTAACCGAAGTGACTCCAGTTTACTCTGTTTGGAGATTTGACAATTTCTTCTTGATACAAATATAACCAGAATGAATCAAGATGTAAGAAGCTTGATTTTTACTCATAAATCAGTGTAGAATCACCCTAAAGTTGAATCAAGATCATAGGAGTTATGATGAAGAAGTTAGCCCACTTTTAACCGGAGTTATTCCAGTTTACCCTGTTTGGAGAGTTTGCAATTTCTTCTTGATTCTAATCAAAAAAATAATGAGTCAAGATGTAAGAATCTTGATTTGGACTCATAAATCAGTGGATAATCACCCTGAAGTTTAATCAATATCATAGGAGTTATGATGAAGAAGTTATGATGAAGAAGTTATCCCACTTTTAACCGAAGTGAATCCAGTTTACCCTATTTGGAGAGTTGACAATTTCTTCTTGATACTAATAAAGCCAGAATGAATCACGATGTAAGAAGCTTGATTTGGACTCATAAATCAATGTAGAATCACCATGAAGTTGAATCAAGATCATAGGAGTTATGATGAAGAAGTTATACCACTTTTAGCCGAAGTGACTCCAATTTACCTTGTTTGGTGATTTGGCAATTTCTTCTTGATTCTAATCAAAACCAGAATGAATAAAGATGTAAGAAGATAGATTTGGACTCATAAATCAATGCAGAATCATCCTGAAGTTGAATCAATATCATTGGACTTATGATGAAGAAGTTATCCCACTTTTAACCGAATTGATTCCAGTTTGCCCTGTTTGGAGATTTGGCAATTTATTCTTGATTCTAATCAAACCATAATGAATCAAGATGTAAGAAGCTTTATTTGGACTCATAAATCAGTGGATAATCACCCTGAATTTGAATCAATATCATAGGAGTTATGATAAAGAAGTTATCCCACTTTTAACTGAAGTGACTCCAGTTTATCCTATTTGGAGAGTTGGCAATTTCTTCTTGATACTAAAAAAGCCAGAATGAATCACGATGTAAGAAGCTTGATTTGGACTCATAAATCAATGTAGAATTACCCTGAAGTTGAATCAAGATGATAGGAGTTATGATGAAGAAGTTATACCACTTTTAGCCGAAGTGACTCCAATTTACCTTGTTTGGAGATTTGGCAATTTCTTCTTGATTCTAATCAAAACCAGAATAAATAAAGATGTAAGAAGCTAGATTTGGACTCATAAATCAGTGCAGAATCATCCTGAAGTTGAATCAATAACATTGGATTTATGATGAAGAAGTTATCCCACTTTTAACCGAAGTGATTTGAGTTTACCCTATTTGGAGATCTTGCAATTTCTTCTTGATACTAATATAGCTAGAATGAATCACGATGAAAGAAGCTTAATTTGGACTCATAAATCAGTGTAGAATCACCCTGAAGTTGAATCAAGATCATAGGAGTTATGATGAAGAAGTTATACCACTTTTAGCCGAAGTGACTCCAATTTACCTTGTTTGGAGATTTGGCAATTTCTTCTTGATTCTAATCAAAACCAGAATAAATAAAGATGTAAGAAGCTAGATTTGGACTCATAAATCAGTGCAGAATCATCCTGAAGTTGAATCAATATCATTGGACTTATGATGAAGAAGTTATCCCACTTTAACCGAATTGATTCCAGTTTGCCCTGTTTGGAGATTTGGTAATTTATTCTTGATTCTAATCAAACCATAATGAATCAAGATGTAAGAAGCTTTATTTGGACTCATAAATCAGTGGATAATCACCCTGAATTTGAATCAATATCATAGGAGTTATGATAAAGAAGTTATCCCACTTTTAACTAAAGTTATTCCAGTTTACCCTGTTTGGAGATTTGGCAATTTCTTCTTGATACCAATTAAAACAGAATGAATCACGATGTAAGAAGCTTGATTTGGACTCATAAATCAGTGGATAATCACCCTGAAGTTTAATCAATATCATAGGAGTTATGATGAAGAAGTTATGATGAAGAAGTTATCCCACTTTTAACCGAAGTGAATCCAGTTTACCCTATTTGGAGAGTTGGGAATTTCTTCTTGATACTAATAAAGCCAGAATGAATCACGATGTAAGAAGCTTGATTTGGACTCATAAATCAATGTAGAATCACCATGAAGTTGAATCAAGATCATAGGAGTTATGATGAAGAAGTTATACCACTTTTAGCCGAAGTGACTCTAATTTACCTTGTTTGGTGATTTGGCAATTTCTTCTTGATTATAATCAAAACCAGAATGAATAAAGATGTAAGAAGATAGATTTGGACTCATAAATCAATGCAGAATCATCCTGAAGTTGAATCAATATCATTGGACTTATGATGAAGAAGTTATCCCACTTTTAACCGAATTGATTCAAGTCCCTGTTTGGAGATTTGGCAATTTATTCTTGATTCTAATCAAACCATAATGAATCAAGATGTAAGAAGCTTTATTTGGACTCATAAATCAGTGGATAATCACCCTGAATTTGAATCAATATCATAGGAGTTATGATAAAGAAGTTATCCCACTTTTAACTGAAGTGACTCCAGTTTACCCTATTTGGAGAGTTGGCAATTTCTTCTTGATACTAAAAAAGCCAGAATGAATCACGATGTAAGAAGCTTGATTTGGACTCATAAATCAATGTAGAATTACCCTGAAGTTGAATCAAGATGATAGGAGTTATGATGAAGAAGTTATACCACTTTTAGCCGAAGTGACTCCAATTTACCTTGTTTGGTGATTTGGCAATTTCTTCTTGATTCTAATCAAAACCAGAATGAATAAAGATGTAAGAAGCTAGATTTGGACTCATAAATCAGTGCAGAATCATCCTGAAGTTGAATCAATATCATTGGACTTATGATGAAGAAGTTATCCCACTTTTAACCGAATTGATTCCAGTTTGCCCTGTTTGGAGATTTGGCAATTTATTCTTGATTCTAATCAAACCATAATGAATCAAGATGTAAGAATCTTTATTTGGACTTATAAATCCGTGGATAATCACCCTGAATTTGAATCAATATCATAGGAGTTATGATAAAGAAGTTATCCCACTTTTAACTAAAGTTATTCCAGTTTACCCTGTTTGGAGATTTGGCAATTTCTTCTTGATACCAATAAAAACAGAATGAATCACGATGTAAGAAGCTTGATTTGGACTCATAAATCAGTGTAGAATCAGCCTGAAGTTGAATCAAGATCATATGAGTTATGATGAAGAAGTTATCCCACTTTTAACCGAAGTAATTCCAGTTTGCCATGTTTGGAGAGTTTGCAATTTCTTCTTGATTCTAATCAAACCATAATGAATCAAGATGTAAGAATAGTTATTTTGACTCATAAATCAGTGGATAATCACCCTGAATTTGAATCAATATCATAGGAGATATGATGAAGAAGTTATCCCATTATTAACTGAAGTGACTCCAGTTTACCCTTTTTGGAGATTCTGCAATTTCTTCTTGATTCTAATCAAACCCGAATGAATCAAGATGTAAGAAGCTTTATTTGGACTCATAAATCAGTGGATAATCACCCTGAATTTAAATCAATATCATAGGAGTTATGATAAAGAAGTTATCCCACTTTTAACTGAAGTGACTCCAGTTTATCCTATTTGGAGAGTTGGCAATTTCTTCTTGATACTAATAAAGCCAGAATGAATCACGATGTAAGAAGCTTGATTTGGACTCATAAATCAATGTAGAATCACCCTGAAGTTGAATCAAGATCATAGGAGTTATGATGAAGAAGTTATACCACTTTTAGCCGAAGTGACTCCAATTTACCTTGTTTGGAGATTTGGCAATTTCTTCTTGATACCAATTAAAACAGAATGAATCACGATGTAAGAAGCTTGATTTGGACTCATAAATCAGTGTAGAATCAGCCTGAAGTTGAATCAAGATCATATGAGTTATGATGAAGAAGTTATCCCACTTTTAACCGAAGTAATTCAGTTTGCCCTGTTTGGAGAGTTTGCAATTTCTTCTTGATTCTAATCAAACCATAATGAATCAAGATGTAAGAATCGTTATTTGGACTCATAAATCAGTGGATAATCACCCTGAATTTGAATCAATATCATAGGAGTTATGATGAAGAAGTTATCCCATTATTAACTGAAGTGACTCCAGTTTACCCTGTTTGGAGATTTTGCAAATTCTTCTTGATTCTAATCAAACCAGAATGAATCAAGATGTAAGAAGCTTGATTTGGACTCATAAATCAGTGCAGAATCATCCTGAAGTTGAATCAATAACATTGGATTTATGATGAAGAAGTTATCCCACTTTTAACCAAAGTGATTTCAGTTTATCCTATTTGGAGATCTTGCAATTTCTTCTTGATACTAATATAGCTAGAATGAATCACGATGTAAGAAGATTAATTTGGACTCATAAATCAGTGTAGAATCACCCTGAAGTTGAATCAAGATCATAGGAGTTATGATGAAGAAGTCATCCCACTTTTAACCGAAGTGATTCCAGTTTACCCTATTTGGAGAGTTTGCAATTTCTTCTTGATTCTAATCAAACCATAATGAATCAAGATGTAAGAATCGTTATTTGGACTAATAAATCAATGGATAATCACTCTGAATTTGAATCAATATCATAGGAGTTATGATGAAGAAGTTATCCCACTTTTAACCGAAGTGATTCCAGTTTACCCTATTTGGAGAGTTGGCAATTTCTTCTTGATACTAATAAATCCAGAATGAATCACGATGTAAGAAGCATTATTTGGACTCATAAATAAGTGTAGAATCACCCTGAAGTTGAATCGAAATCATAGTAGTTATGATGAAGAAGTTATCCCACTTTTAATCGAAGTGATTCCAGTTTGCCCTGTTTGGAGATTTGGTATTTTATTCTTGATACTAATAAAACTAGAATGAATCACGATGTAAAAAGCTTGATTTGGACTCATTAATCAGTGTAGAATCACCCTGAAGTTGAATCAAGATCATAGGAGTTATGATGAAGAAGTTATTCCACTTTTAACCGAAGTGATTCCAGTTTACACTGTTTGGAGAGTTGGCAATTTCTTCTTGATTCTAATCAAACCATAATGAATCAACATGTAAGAATCTTGATTTGGACTCATAAATCAGTAGATAATCACCCTGAATTTGAATCAATATCATAGGAGTTTTGAGGAAGAAGTTATCCCACTTTTAACTAAAGTGACTCCAGTTTACCCTGTTTGGAGATTTGGCATTTTCTTCTTTATACTAATAAAAACATAATGAATCACGATGTAAGAAGCTTGATTTGGACTCATAAATCAGTGTAGAATCAGCCTGAAGTTGAATCAAGATCATAGGAGTTATAATGAAGAAGTTATCCCACTTTTAACCGAAGTTATTCCAGTTTGTCCTAGTTGGAGAGTTTGCAATTTCTTCTTGATTCTAATCAAACCATAATGAATCAAGATGTAAGAATCGTTATTTGGACTCATAAATCAGTGGATAATCACCCTGAATTTGAATCAATATCATAGGAGTTATGATGAAGAAGTTATCTCACTATTAACTGAAGTGACTTCAGTTTACCCTGTTTGGAGATTTGGCAATTTCTTCTTGATTCTAATCAAACCAGAATGAATCAAGATGTAAGAAGCTTGATTTGGACTCATAAATCAGTGCAGAATCATCCTGAAGTTGAATCAATAACATTGGATTTATGATGAAGAAGTTATCCCACTTTTAACCGAAGTGATTTGAGTTTACCCTATTTGGAGATCTTGCAATTTCTTCTTGATACTAATATAGCTAGAATGAATCACGATGTAAGAAGCTTAATTTGGACTCATAAATCAGTGTAGAATCACCCTGAACTTGAATCAAGATCATAGGAGTTATGATGAAGAAGTCATCCCACTTTTAAACGAAGTGATTCCAGTTTACCCTATTTGGAGAGTTTGCAATTTCTTGTTGATACCAATAAAAACAGAATGAATCACGATGTAAGAAGCTTGATTTGGACTCATAAATCAGTGTAGAATCAGCCTGAAGTTGAATCAAGATCGTAGGAGTTATGATGAAGAAGTTATCTCACGTTTAACCAAAGTGATTCCAGTTTTCCCTGTTTGGAGATTTGGCAATTTCTTCTTGATACTAAAAAAAAAAGAATGAATCACGATGTAAGAAGCTTGATATAGAGTCATAAATCAGTGTAAAATCACCCTGAAGTTGAATCAAGATCATAGGAGTTATGATGAAGAATTTATCCCACTTTTAACCGAAGTGATTCCAGTTTGCCCTGTTTGGAGAGCTTGCAATTTCTTCTTGATTCTAATCAAACCATAATGAATAAATATGTAAGAAGCTTTATTTCGACTCATAAATCAGTGGATAATCACCTTGAAGTTGAATCAATATCATTGGAGTTATGATGAAGAAGATATCCCACTTTTAACCGAGGCGATTCTAGTTTGCCCTGTTTGGAGATTTGGCAATTTCTTCTTGATACTAATAAAGCAAGAATGAATCACGATGTAAGAAGCTTGATTTGGACTCATAAATCAGTGCAGAATCACCCTGAAGTTGAATCAAAATTATAGGAGTTATGATGAAGAAGTTATCCTACTTTTAACCGAAGTGATTCCAGTTTACCCTATTTGAAGAGTGGGCAATTTCTTCTTGATACTAATAAAGCCAGAATGAATCACGATGTAAGAAGCTTGATTTAGACTCAAAAATCAGTGTAGAATCACCCTGAAGTTGAATCAAAATCATAGGAGTTACGATGAAGAAGTTATCCCACTTTTAACCGAAGTTATTCAAGTTTGCCCTGTTTGAAGATTTGGCAATTTATTCTTGATACTAATAAAGCCAGAATGAATCACGATGTAAGAAGCTTGATTTGGACTCATAAATAAGTGTATAATCACCCTGAAGTTGAATCAATATCATAGGAGTTATGATGAAGAAGTTATCCCACTTTTAACTGAAGTGACTCCAGTTTACCCTGTTTAGAGAGTTTGCAATTTCTTCTTGATTCTAATCAAACCATAATGAATCAAGATGTAAGAATCGTTATTTGGACTCATAAATCAGTAGATAATTACCCTGAATTTGAATCAATATCATAGGAGTAATGATGAAGAAGTTATCCCACTATTAACTGAAGTGACTCAAGTTTACCCTGTTTGGAGATTTGGCAATTTCTTCTTGATTCTAATCAAACCAGAATGAATCAAGATGTAAGAAGCTTGATTTGGACTCATAAATAAGTGCAGAATCATCCTGAAGTTGAATCAATAACACTGGATTTATGATGAAGAAGTTATCCCACTTTTAACCGAAGTGATTCCAGTTTACTCTATTTGGAGATCTTGCAATTTCTTCTTGATACTAATATAGCTAGAATGAATCACGATGTAAGAAGCTTAATTTGGACTCATAAATCAGTGTAGAATCACCCTGAATTTGAATCAAGATCATAGGAGTTATGATGAAGAAGTCATTCCACTTTTAACCGAAGTGGTTCCAGTTTACCGTAATTGGAGAGTTTGTAATTTCTTCTTGATTCTAATCAAACCATAATGAATAAATATGTAGGAAGCTTTATTTGGACTCATAAATCAGTGGATAATCACCCTGAAGTTGAAACAATATCATTGGAGTTTTGATGAAGAAGTTATCCCACTTTTAACCGAAGCGATTCCAGTTTGCCATGTTTGGAGATTTGGCAATTTCTTCTTTATACTAATAAAGCAATAATGAATCAAAATGCAAGAATCTTTATTTGGACTCATTAATCAGTGTAGAATCACCCTGAATTTGAATCAATATCATAGGAGTTATGATAAAGAAGTTATCTCACTTTTAACTGAAGTGACTCCAGTTTATCCTGTTTGGAGATTTGACAATTTCTTCTTCATACTAATAAAAAAAAGAATGAATCACGATGTAAGAAGCTTGATTTGGACTCATAAATCAGTGTAGAATCAGCCTGAAGTTAAATCAAGATCATAGGAGTTATGATGAAGAAGTTATCTCACGTTTAACCAAAGTGATTCCTGTTTGCCATGTTTGGAAAGTTTGCAATTTCTTCTTGATTCTAATCAAGCCATAATGAATCAGGATGTAAGAAGCTTTATTTGGACTCATAAATCAGTGGATAATCACCATGAATTTGAATCAATATCATAGGAGTTATGATGAAGAAGTTATCCCACTTTTAACCGAAGTGATTCCAGTTTGCCCTGTTTGGAGAGTTTGCAATTTCTTCTTGATTCTAATCAAACCATAATGAATCAAGATGTAAGAATCTTTATTTTGACTCATAAATCAGTGGATAATCACCCTGAATTTGAATCAATATCATAGGAGTTATGATGAAGAAGTTATCCCACTATTAACTGAAGTGACTCGAGTTTACCATGTTTGGAGATTTGGCAATTTCTTCTTGATTCTAATCAAACCATAATGAATCAAGATTTAAGAAGCTTTGTTTGGACTCATAAATCCGTGGATAATCACCCTGAATTTGAATCAATATCATAGGAGTTATGATAAAGAAGTTATCCCACTTTTAACTGAAGTGACTCCAGTTTACCCTGTTTGGAGATTTGGCAATCTCTTCTTGATACTAATATAAACAGAATGAATCATGATGTAAGAAGCTTGATTTGGATTCATAAATCAGTGTAGAATCAGCCTGAAGTTGAATCAAGATCGTAGGAGTTATGATGAAGAAGTTATCTCACGTTTAACCAAAGTGATTCCAGTTTTCCCTGTTTGGAGATTTGGAAATTTCTTCTTGATACTAAAAAAAAAAGAATGAATCATGATGTAAGAAGCTTGATTTAGAGTCATAAATCAGTGTAGAATCACCCTGAAGTTGAATCAAGATCATAGGAGTTATGATGAAGAAGTTATCCCACTTTTAACCGAAGTGATTCCAGTTTGCCCTGTTTGGAGAGTTTGCAATTTCTTCTTGATTCTAATCAAACCAGAATGAATAAATATGTAAGAAGCTTTATTTCGACTCATAAATCAGTGGATAATCACCTTGAAGTTGAATCAAAATTATAGGAGTTATGATGAAGAAGTTATCCTACTTTTAACCAAAGTGATTCCAGTTTACCCTATTTGAAGAGTGGGCAATTTCTTCTTGATAGTAATAAAGCCAGAATGAATCACGATGTAAGAAGCTTGATTTGGACTCATAAATCAGTGTAGAATCACCCTGAAGTTGAATCGAGATCATAGGAGTTATGATGAAGAAGTTATCTCACTTTTAACCGAAGTGATTCCAGTTTACCATGTTTGGAGAGTTGGCAATTTCTTCTTGATTCTAATCAAACCATAATGAATGAAGATGTAAGAATCTTGATTTGGACTCATAAATCAATAGATAATCACCCTGAATTTGAATCAATATCATAGTTGTTATGATAAAGAAGTTATCCACTTTTAACTGAAGTGACTCCAGTTTATCCCTGTTTGGAGATTTGAAAATTTCTTCTTGATACTAATAAAAACAGAATGAATCACGATGTAAGAAGCTTGATTTGGACTCATAAATCAGTGTAGAATCAGCCTGAAGTTGAATCAAGATCGTAGGAGTTATGATGAAGAAGTTATCTCACGTTTAACCAAAGTGATTCCAGTTTTCCCTTTTTGGAGATTTGGCAATTTCTTCTTGATACTAAAAAAAAAGAAATGAATCACGATGTAAGAAGCTTGATATAGAGTCATAGAATCACCCTGAAGTTGAATCAAGATCATAGGAGTTATGATGAAGAAGTTATCGCACTTTTAACCGAAGTGATTCCAGTGTGCCCTGTTTGGAGAGTTTGCAATTTCTTCTTGATTCTAATCAAACCATAATGAATAAATATCTAAGAAGATTTATTTCGACTCATAAATCAGTGGATAATCACCTTGAAGTTGAATCAATATCATTGGATTTATGATGAAGAAGTTATCCAACTTTTAACCGAGGCGATTCCAGTTTGCCATGTTTGGAGATTTGGCAATTTCTTCTTGATACTAATAAAGCAAGAATGAATCACGATGTAAGAAGCTTGATTTGGACTCATAAATCAGTGCAGAATCACCCTGAAGTTGAATCAAAATTATAGGAGTTATGATGAAGAAGTTATCCTACTTTTAACCGAAGTGATTCCAGTTTACCCTGTTTGAAGAGTTGGCAATTTCTTCTTGATACTAATAAAGCCAGAATGAATCACGATGTAAGAAGCTTGATTTGGACTAAAAAATCAGTGTATAATCACCCTGAAGTTGAATCAAAATCATAGGAGTTATGATGAAGAAGTTATCCCACTTTTAACCAAAGTGATTCCAGTTTCCCCTGTTTGAAGATTTGGCAATTTATTCTTGATACTTATAAAACCAGAATGAATCACGATGTAAAAAGCTTGATTTGGACTCATTAATCAGTGTAGAATCACCCTGAAGTTGAATCGAGATCATAGGAGTTATGATGAAGAAGTTATCTCACTTTTAACCGAAGTGATTCCAGTTTACCATGTTTGGAGAGTTGGCAATTTCTTCTTGATTCTAATCAAACCATAATGAATAAAGATGTAAGAATCTTGATTTGGACTCATAAATCAGTAGATAATCACCCTGAATTTGAATCAATATCATAGGAGTTATGATAAAGAAGTTATCCCACTTTTAACTGAAGTGACTCCAGTTTACCCTGTTTGGAGATTTGAAAATTTCTTCTTGATACTAATAAAAACAGAATGAATCACGATGTAAGAAGCTTGATTTGGACTCATAAATCAGTGTAGAATCAGCCTGAAGTTGAATTAAGATCATAGGAGTTATGATGAAGAAGTTATCCCACTTTTAAACGAAGTGTTTCCAGTTTGCCTTGTTTAGAGAGTTTGCAATTTCTTCTTGATTCTAATAAAACCATAATGAATCAAGATGTAAGAATCTTTATTTGGACTCATAAATCAGTGGATAATCACCCTGAATTTGAATCAATATCATAGGAGTTATGATGAAGAAGTTATCCCACTATTAACTGAAGTGACTCCAGTTTACCCTGTTTGGAGATTTGGAAATTTCTTCTTGATTCTAATCAAACCAGAATGAATCAAGATGTAAGAAGCTTGATTTGGACTCATAAATCAGTGCAGAATCATCCTGAAGTTGAATCAATAACATTGGGTTTATGATGAAGAAGTTATCCCACTTTTAACCGAAGTGATTCCAGTTTACCCTATTTGGAGATCTTGCAATTTCTTCTTGATACTAATATAGCTAGAATGAATCACGATGTAAGAAGCTTAATTTGGACTCATAAATCAGTGTAGAATCACCCTGAAGTTGAATCAAGATCATAGGAGTTATGATGAAGAAGTCATCCCACTTTTAATCGAAGTGATTCCAATTTACCCTATTTTGGAGAGTTTGCAATTTCTTCTTGATTCTAATCAAACCATAATGAAGAAAGATGTAAGAAGCTTTATTTGGACTCATAAATCAGTGGATAATCACCCTGAAGTTGAAACAATATCATTGGAGTTTTGATGAAGAAGTTATGCCACTTTTAACCGAAGCGATTCCAGTTTGCCCTGTTTGGAGATTTGACAATTTCTTCTTGATACTAATAAAGCAATAATGAATCACAATGTAAGAAGCTTTATTAGGACTCATTAATCAGTGTAGAATCACCCTGAATTTGAATCAATATCATAGGAGTTATGATAAAGAAGTTATCTCACTTTTAACTGAAGTGACTCCAGTTTACCATGTTTGGAGATTTGGCAATTTCTTCTTGATACTAATAAAAAAAAGAATGAAACACGATGTAAGAAGATTGATTTGGACTCATAAATCAGTGTAGAATCAGCCTGAAGTTAAATCAAGATCATAGGAGTTATGATAAAGAAGTTATCCCACTTTTAACTGAAGTGACTCCAGTTTACCCTGTTTGGAGATTTGAAAATTTCTTCTTGATACTAATAAAAACAGAATGAATCACGATGTAAGAAGCTTGATTTGGACTCATAAATCAGTGTAGAATCAGCCTGAAGTTGAATCAAGATCATAGGAGTTATGATGAAGAAGTTATCCCACTTTTAAACGAAGTGTTTCCAGTTTGCCTTGTTTAGAGAGTTTGCAATTTCTTCTTGATTCTAATAAAACCATAATGAATCAAGATGTAAGAATCTTTATTTGGACTCATAAATCAGTGGATAATCACCCTGAATTTGAATCAATATCATAGGAGTTATGATGAAGAAGTTATCCCACTATTAACTGAAGTGACTCCAGTTTACCCTGTTTGGAGATTTGGCAATTTCTTCTTGATTCTAATCAAACCAGAATGAATCAAGATGTAAGAAGCTTGATTTGGACTCATAAATCAGTGCAGAATCATCCTGAAGTTGAATCAATAACATTGGGTTTATGATGAAGATGCTATCCCACTTTTAACCGAAGTGATTCCAGTTTACCCTATTTGGAGATCTTGCAAATTCTTCTTGATACTAATATAGCTAGAATGAATCACGATGTAAGAAGCTTAATTTGGACTCATAAATCAGTGTAGAATCACCCTGAAGTTGAATCAAGATCATAGGAGTTATGATGAAGAAGTCATCCCACTTTTAACCGAAGTGATTCCAGTTTACCGTATTTGGAGAGTTTGCAATTTCTTCTTGATTCTAATCAAACCATAATGAATAAAGATGTAAGAAGCTTTATTTGGACTCATAAATCAGTGGATAATCACCCTGAAGTTGAAACAATATCATTGGAGTTTTGATGAAGAAGTTATCCCACTATTAACCGAAGCGATTCCAGTTTGCCCTGTTTGGAGATTTGACAATTTCTTCTTGATACTAATAAAGCAATAATGAATCACAATGTAAGAAGCTTTATTAGGACTCAATAATCAGTGTAGAATCACCCTGAATTTGAATCAATATCATAGGAGTTATGATAAAGAAGTTATCTCACTTTTAACTGAAGTGACTCCAGTTTACCCTGTTTGGAGATTTGGCAATTTCTTCTTGATACTAATAAAAAAAAGAATTAAGAAGCCTGATTTGGACTCATAAATCAGTGTAGAATCAGCCTGAAGTTAAATCAAGATCATAGGAGTTATGATGAAGAAGTTATCTCACGTTTAACCAAAGTGATTCCTGTTTGCCATGTTTGGAAAGTTTGCAATTTTCTTCTTGATTCTAATCAAGCCATAATGAATCAGGATGTAAGAAGCTTTATTTGGACTCATAAATCAGTGGATAATCACCATGAATTTGAATCAATATCATAGGAGTTATGATGAAGAAGTTATCCCACTATTAACTGAAGTGACTCCAGTTTACCATGTTTGGAGATTTGGCAGTTTCTTCTTGATTCTAATCAAACCATAATGAATCAAGATTTAAGAAGCTTTGTTTGGACTCATAAATCCGTGGATAATCACCCTGAATTTGAATCAATATCATAGGAGTTATGATAAAGAAGTTATCCCACTTTTAACTGAAGTGACTCCAGTTTACCATGTTTGGAGATTTGGCAATCTCTTCTTGATACTAATATAAACAGAATGAATCATGATGTAAGAAGCTTGATTTGGATTCATAAATCAGTGTAGAATCAGCCTGAAGTTGAATCAAGATCGTAGGAGTTATGATGAAGAAGTTATCTCACGTTTAACCAAAGTGATTCCTGTTTGCCATGTTTGGAAAGTTTGCAATTTCTTCTTGATTCTAATCAAGCCATAATGAATCAGGATGTAAGAAGCTTTATTTGGACTCATAAATCAGTGGATAATCACCATGAATTTGAATCAATATCATAGGAGTTATGATGAAGAAGTTATCCCACTATTAACTGAAGTGACTCCAGTTTACCATGTTTGGAGATTTGGCAGTTTCTTCTTGATTCTAATCAAACCATAATGAATCAAGATTTAAGAAGCTTTGTTTGGACTCATAAATCCGTGGATAATCACCCTGAATTTGAATCAATATCATAGGAGTTATGATAAAGAAGTTATCCCACTTTTAACTGAAGTGACTCCAGTTTACCCTGTTTGGAGATTTGAAAATTTCTTCTTGATACTAATAAAAACAGAATGAATCACAATGTAAGAAGCTTGATTTGGACTCATAAATCAGTGTAGAATCAGCCTGAAGTTGAATCAACATCATAGGAGTTATGATGAAGAAGTTATCCCACTTTTAACCGAAGTGATTCCAGTTTGCCCTGTTTGGAGAGTTTGCAATTTCTTCTTGATTCTAATAAAACCATAATGAATCAAGATGTAAGAATCTTTATTTGGACTCATAAATCAGTGGATAATCACCCTGAATTTGAATCAATATCATAGGAGTTATGATGAAGTTATCCCACTATTAACTGAAGTGACTCCAGTTTACCCTGTTTGGAGATTTGGAAATTTCTTCTTGATTCTAATCAAACCAGAATGAATCAAGATGTAAGAAGCTTGATTTGGACTCATAAATCAGTGCAGAATCATCCTGAAGTTGAATCAATAACATTGGGTTTATGATGAAGATGCTATCCCACTTTTAACCGAAGTGATTCCAGTTTACCCTATTTGGAGATCTTGCAAATTCTTCTTGATACTAATATAGCTAGAATGAATAACGATGTAAGAAGCTTAATTTGGACTCATAAATCAGTGTAGAATCACCCTGAAGTTGAATCAAGATCATAGGAGTTATGATGAAGAAGTCATCCCACTTTTAACCGAAGTGATTCCAGTTTACCCTATTTGGAGAGTTTGCAATTTCTTCTTGATTCTAATCAAATCATAATGAATAAAGATGTAAGAAGATTTACTTGGACTCATAAATCAGTGGATAATCACCCTGAAGTTGAAACAATATCATTGGAGTTTTGATGAAGAAGTTATCCCACTTTTAACCGAAGCGATTCCAGTTTGCCCTGTTTGGAGATTTGGTAATTTCTTCTTGATACTAATAAACCAATAATGAATCACAATGTAAGAAGCTTTATTTGGACTCATTAATCAGCGTAGAATCACCCTGAATTTGAATCAATATCATAGGAGTTATGATAAAGAAGTTATCCCACTTTTAACTGAAGTGACTCCAGTTTACCATGTTTGGAGATTTGACAATCTCTTCTTGATACTAATATAAACAGAATGAATCATGGTGTAAGAAGCTTGATTTGGATTCATAAATCAGTGTAGAATCAGCCTGAAGTTGAATCAAGATCAGAGGAGTTATGATGAAGAAGTTATCTCACGTTTAACCAAAGTGATTTCAGTTTTCCCTGTTTGGAGATTTGGCAATTTCTTCTTGATACTAAAAAAAAAAGAATTAATCACGATGTAAGAAGCTTGATATAGAGTCATAAATCAGTGTAGAATCACCCTGAAGTTGAATCAAGATCATAGGAGTTATTATGAAGAAGTTATCCCACTTTTAACCGAAGTGATTCCAGTGTGCCCTGTTTGGAGAGTTTGCAATTTCTTCTTGATTCTAATCAAACCATAATGAATAAATATCTAAGAAGATTTATTTTGACTCATAAATCAGTGGATAATCACCTTGAAGTTGAATCAATATCATTGGAGTTATGATGAAGAAGTTATCCCACTTTTAACCGAGGCGATTCCAGTTTGCCATGTTTGGAGATTTGGCAATTTCTTCTTGATACTAATAAAGCAAGAATGAATCACGATGTAAGAAGCTTGATTTGGACTCATAAATCAGTGCAGAATCACCCTGAAGTTGAATCAAAATTATAGGAGTTATGATGAAGAAGTTATCCTACTTTTAACCGAAGTGATTTCAGTTTACCCTTTTTGAAGAGTGGGCAATTTCTTCTTGATACTAATAAGCCAGAATGAATCACGATGTAAGAAGCTTGATTTGGACTAAAAAATCAGTGTATAATCACCCTGAAGTTGAATCAAAATCATAGGAGTTATGATGAAGAAGTTATCCCACTTTTAACCGAAGTGATTCCAGTTTGCCATGTTTGAAGATTTGGCAATTTATTCTTGATACTAATAAAGCCAGAATGAATCACGATGTAAGAAGCTTGATTTGGACTCATAAATAAGTGTATAATCACCCTGAAGTTGAATCAATATCATAGGAGTTATGATGAAGAAGTTATCCCACTTTTAACTGAAATGACTCCAGTTTACCCTGTTTAGAGAGTTTGCAATTTCTTTTTGATTCTAATCAAACCATAATGAATCAAGATGTAAGAATAGTTATTTGGACTCATAAATCAGTGGATAATTACCCTGAATTTGAATCAATATCATATGAGTAATGATGAAGAAGTTATCCCACTATTAACTGAAGTGACTCAAGTTTACCCTTTTTGGAGATTTGGCAATTTCTTCTTGATTCTAATCAAACCAGAATGAATCAAGATGTAAGAAGCTTGATTTGGACTCATAAATCAGTGCAGAATCATCCTGAAGTTGAATCAATAACATTGGATTTATGATGAAGAAGTTATCCCACTTTTAACCGAAGTGATTCCAGTTTACCCTATTTGGAGATCTTGCAATTTCTTCTTGATACTAATATAGCTAGAATGAATCACGATGTAAGAAGCTTAATTTGGACTCATAAATCAGTGTAGAATCACCCTGAAGTTGAATCAAGATCATAGGAGTTATGATGAAGAAGTCATCCCACTTTTAACCGAAGTGATTCCAGTTTACCCTATTTGGAGAGTTTGCAATTTCTTCTTGATTCTAATCAAACCATAATGAATAAAGATGTAAGAAGCTTTATTTGGACTCATAAATCAGTGGATAATCACCCTGAAGTTGAAACAATATCATTGGAGTTTTGATGAAGAAGTTATCCCACTTTTAACCGAAGCGATTCCAGTTTGCCCTGTTTGGAGATTTGGTAATTTCTTCTTGATACTAATAAACCAATAATGAATCACAATGTAAGAAGCTTTATTTGGACTCATTAATCAGTGTAGAATCACCCTGAATTTGAATCAATATCATAGGAGTTATGATAAAGAAGTTATCTCACTTTTAACTGAAGTGACTCCAGTTTACCCTGTTTGGAGATTTGGCAATTTCTTCTTGATACTAATAAAAAAAGAATGAATCACGATGTAAGAAGCTTGATTTGGACTCATAAATCAGTGTAGAATCAGCCTGAAGTTAAATCAAGATCATAGGAGTTATGATGAAGAAGTTATCTCACGTTTAACCAAAGTGATTCCTGTTTGCCATGTTTGGAAAGTTTGCAATTTCTTCTTGATTCTAATCAAGCCATAATGAATCAGGATGTAAGAAGCTTTATTTGGACTCATAAATCAGTGGATAATCACCATGAATTTGAATCAATATCATAGGAGTTATGATGAAGAAGTTATCCCACTTTTAACCGAAGTGATTCCAGTTTGCCCTGTTTGGAGAGTTTGCAATTTCTTCTTGATTCTAATCAAACCATAATGAATCAAGATGTAAGAATATTTATTTTGACTCATAAATCAGTGGATAATCACCCTGAATTTGAATCAATATCATAGGAGTTATGATGAAGAAGTTATCCCACTATTAACTGAAGTGGCTCCAGTTTACCATGTTTGGAGATTTGGCAATTTCTTCTTGATTCTAATCAAACCATAATGAATCAAGATTTAATAAGCTTTGTTTGGACTCATAAATCCGTGGATAATCACCCTGAATTTGAATCAATATCATAGGAGTTATGATAAAGAAGTTATCCCACTTTTAACTGAAGTGACTCCAGTTTACCCTGTTTGGAGATTTGGCAATCTCTTCTTGATACTAATATAAACAGAATGAATCATGATGTAAGAAGCTTGATTTGGATTCATAAATCAGTGTAGAATCAGCCTGAAGTGGAATCAAGATCGTAGGAGTTATGATGAAGAAGTTATCTCACGTTTAACCAAAGTGATTCCAGTTTTCCCTGTTTGGCGATTTGGCAATTTCTTCTTGATACTAAAAAAAAAAGAAAGAATGAATCATGATGTAAGAAGCTTGATATAGAGTCATAAATCAGTGTAGAATCACCCTGAAGTTGAATCAAGATCATAGGAGTTATGATGAAGAAGTTATCCCACTTTTAACCGAAGTGATTCCAGTTTGCCCTGTTTGGAGAGTTTGCAATTTCTTCTTGATTCTAATCAAACCATAATGAATAAATATGTAAGAAGCTTTATTTCGACTCATAAATCAGTGGATAATCACCTTGAAGTTGAATCAATATCATTGGAGTTATGATGAAGAAGTTATCCCACTTTTAACCGAGGCGATTCCAGTTTGCCATGTTTGGAGATTTGGGAATTTCTTCTTGATACTAATAAAGCAATAATGAATCACGATGTAAGAAGCTTGATTTGGACTCATAGATCAGTGCAGAATCACCCTGAAGTTGATCAAAATTATAGGAGTTATGATGAAGAAGTTATCCTACTTTTAACCGAAGTGATTCCAGTTTACCCTGTTTGAAGAGTTGGCAATTTCTTCTTGATACTAATAAAGCCAGAATGAATCACGATGTAAGAAGCTTGATTTGGACTCAAAAATCAGTGTAGAATCACCCTGAAGTTGAATCAAAATCATAGGAGTTATGATGAAGAAGTTATCCCACTTTTAACCGAAGTGATTCCAGTTTGCCCTGTTTGAAGATTTGGCAATTTATTCTTGATACTAATAAAACCAGAATGAATCACGATGTAAAAAGCTTGATTTGGACTCATTAATCAATGTAGAATAACCCTGAAGTTAAATCGAGATCATAGGAGTTATGATGAAGAAGTTATCTCACTTTTAACCGAAGTGATTCCAGTTTACCATGTTTGGAGAGTTGGCAATTTATTCTTGATTCTAATCAAACAATAATGAATAAAGATGTAAGAATCTTGATTTGGACTCATAAATCAGTAGATAATCACCCTGAATTTGAATCAATATCATAGGAGTTATGATAAAGAAGTTATCCCACTATTAACTGAAGTGACTCCAGTTTAACCTGTTTGGAGATTTGACAATCTCATCTTGATACTAATATAAACAGAATGAATCATGGTGTAAGAAGCTTGATTTGGATTCATAAATCAGTGTAGAATCAGCCTGAAGTTGAATCAAGATCGTAGGAGTTATGATGAAGAAGTTATCTCACGTTTAACCAAAGTGATTCCTGTTTGCCATGTTTGGAAAGTTTGCAATTTCTTCTTGATTCTAATCAAGCCATAATGAATCAGGATGTAAGAAGCTTTATTTGGACTCATAAATCAGTGGATAATCACCATGAATTTGAATCAATATCATAGGAGTTATGATGAAGAAGTTATCCCACTTTTAACCGAAGTGATTCCAGTTTGCCCTGTTTGGAGAGTTTGCAATTTCTTCTTGATTCTAATAAAACCATAATGAATCAAGATGTAAGAATCTTGATTTGTACTCATAAATCAGTAGATAATCACCCTGAATTTGAATCAATATCATAGAAGTTATGATGAAGAAGTTATCCCACTTTCAACTGAAGTGACTCCAGTTTATCCTGTTTGGAGATTTGGCAATTTCTTCTTGATACTAATAAAACAGAATGAATCACGATGTAACAAGCTTGATTTGGACTCATAAATCAGTGTAGAATCAGCCTGAAGTTGAATCAAGATCTTAGGATGTATGATGAAGAAGTTATCCCACTTTTAACAGAAGTGATTCCAGTTTGCCCTGTTTGGAGAGTTTGCAATTTATTCTTGATTCTAATCAAACCATAATTAATCAAGATGTAAGAATCTTTATTTTGACTCATAAATCAGTGGATAATCACCCTGAATTTGAATCAATATCATAGGAGTTATGATGAAGAAGTTATCCCACTATTAACTGAAGTGACTCCAGTTTACCATGTTTGGAGATTTGGCAATTTCTTCTTGATTCTCATCAAACCAGAATGAATCAAGATGTAAGAAGCTTGATTTGGACTCATAAATCAGTGCAGAATCATCCTGAAGTTGAATCAATAACATTGGATTTATGATGAAGAAGTTATCCCACTTTTAACCGAAGTGATTCCAATTTACCCTATTTGGAGATCTTGCAATTTCTTCTTGATACTAATATAGCCAGAATGAATCACGATGTAAGAAGCTTGATTTGGCTCATAAATCAGTGTAGAATCACCCTGAAGTTAAATCAAGATCATAGGAGTTATGATGAAGAAGTCATCCCACTTTTAACCGAAGTGATTCCAGTTTACCATGTTTGGAGAGTTGGCAATTTCTTCTTGATTCTAATCAAACCATAATGAATCAAGATTTAAGAAGATTTATTTGGACTCATAAATCCGTGGATAATCACCCTGAATTTGAATCAATATCATAGGAGTTATGATAAAGAAGTTATCCCACTTTTAACTGAAGTGACTCCAGTTTACCATGTTTGGAGATTTGACAATTTCTTCTTGATACTAATAAAAACATAATGAATCACGATGTAAGAAGCTTGATTTGGACTCATAAATCAGTGTATAATCAGAATGAAGTTGAATCAAGATCGTAGGAGTTATGATGAAGAAGTTATCCCACTTTTAACCGAAGTGATTCCAGTTTGCCCTGTTTGGAGAGTTTGCAATTTCTTCTTGATTGTAATCAAACCATAATAAATCAAGATGTAAGAAGCTTTATTTGGACTCATAAATCAGTGGATAATAACCCTGAATTTGAATCAATATCATAGGAGTTATGATGAAGAAGTTATTTCACTTTTAACTGAAGTGACTCCAGTTTACCTTGTTTAGAGATTTGACAATTTCTTCTTGATTCTAATCAAACCAGAATGAATCAAGATGTAAGAAGCTTGATTGGGACTCATAAATCAGTGCAGAATCATCATGAATTTAAATCAATATCATTAGACTTATGATGAAGAAGTTATTCCACTTTTAACCGAAGTGATTCCAGTTTACTCTGTTTGGAGATTTGGCAATTTCTTCTTGATTCTAATCACACCAGAAAGAATCACGATGTAAGAAGCTTCATTTGTACTCATAAATCAGTGTAAATCACCCTGAAGTTGAATCAATATCATAGGAGTTATGATGAAGAAGTTATCCCACTTTTAACCGAAGTGACTCCAGTTTACCATGTTTGGAGATTTGGCAATTTCTTCTTGATTCTAATTAAACCAGAATGAATCAAGATGTAAGAAGCCTGATTTGGACTCATAAATCAGTGTAGAATCATCCTGAAGTTGAATCAATAACATTGGATTTATGATGAAGAAGTTTTCCCACTTTTAACCGAAGTGATTCCAGTTTACCCTATTTAGAGATTTGGGAATTTCTTTTTGATACTAATAAAGCTAGAATGAATCACGATGTAAGAAGCTTGATATGGACTCATAAATCAGTGTAGAATCACCCTGAAGTTGAATCAAGATCATAGGAGTTATGATGAAGAAGTTATCCCACTTTTAACCGAAGTGATTCTAGTTTGCCCTGTTTGGAGAGTTTGCAATTTCTTCTTGATTCTAATCAAACCATAATGAATCAGGATGTAAGAAGCTTTATGTGGACTCATAAATCAGTGGATAATCACCCTGAATTTGAATCAATATCATAGGAGTTATCCCACTTTTAACCGAAGTGATTCCAGTTTGTCCAGTTTGGAGAGTTTGCAATTTCTTCTTGATTCTAATCAAACAATAATGAATAAAGATGTAAGAAGCTTTATTTGGACTCATAAATCAGTGTATAATCACCCTGAAGTTGAATCAATATCATTGGAGTTATGATGAAGAAGTTATCCCACTTTTAACCGAAGCTATTCCAGTTTGCCCTGTTTGGAGATTTGACAATTTCTTCTTGATACTAAAAAAACTAGAACGAATCACAATGTAAGAAGCTTGATTTTGATTCATAAATCAGTGTAGAATCACCCTGAAGTTGAATCAAGATCATAGGAGTTATGATGAAGAAGTTATCCCACTTTTAACCGAACTGATTCTAGTTCGCCCTGTTTGGAGAGTTTGCAATTTCTTCTTGATTCTAATCAAACCATAATGAATAAAGATGTAAGAAGCTTTATTTGAACTCGTAAATTAGTGGATAATCACCCTGAAGTTGAATCAATATTATTGGAGTTATGATGAAGAAGTTATCCCACTTTTAACCGAAGCGATTCCAGTTTGCCCTGTTTGGAGAGTTGGCAATTTCTTCTTGATACTAATTAAACCAGAACGAATCACGATGTAAGAAGCTTGACTTGGACTCATAAATAAGTTTAGAATCACTCTGAAGTTGAGTCAGGATCATAGGAGTTATGATGAAGAAGTTATCCCACTTTTAACCAAAGTGACTCCAATTAACCCTGTTTGGAGATTTGACAATTTATTCTTGATACTAATAAAACCAGAATGAATCACGATGTAAAAAGCTTGATTTGGACTCATTAATCAGTGTACAATCACCCTGAAGTTTAATCAAGATCATAGGAGTTATGATGAAGAAGTTATCCCACTTTTAACTGAGGTGATTCCAGTTTACCCTGTTTGGAGAGTTGGCAATTTCTTCTTGATTCTAATCAAACCATAATGAATCAAGATGTAAGAATCTTGATTTGGACTCATAAATCAGTAGATAATCACCCTGAATTTGAATCAATATCATAGGAGTTATGATGAAGAAGTTATCCCACTTTTAACCGAAGTGATTCCAGTTTGCCCTGTTTGGAGATTTGGCAATTTATTCTTGATACTAATAAAACCAGAATGAATCACAATGTAAGAAGCTTTATTTCGACTCATTAATCAGTTTAGAATCACCCTGAAGTTGAATCAAGATCATAGGAGTTATGATGAAGAAGTTATCCCACTTTTAACCGAAGTGATTCCAGTTTACCCTGTTTGGAGATTTGACAATTTATTCTTGATACAAATAAAACTACAACGAATCACGATTTAAGAAGCTTGATTTGGACTCATAAATCAGTTTAGAATCACCCTGAATTTGAATCAAGATCATAGGAGTTATGATGAAGAAGTTATCCCACTTTTAGCCGAAGTGACTCCAGTTTACACTGTTTGGAGATTTGGCAATTTCTTCTTGATTCTAATAAAACCGGAATGAATCAAGATGAAAGAAACTTGATTTGGAATCATAAATCAGTGTAGAATCATCCTGAAGTTGAATCAATATCATTGGAGTTATGATGAAGAAGTGAATCCAGTTTATCCTGTTTGGATATTTGACAATTTCTTCTTGATTCTAATCAAACCAGAATGAATCAAGATGTAAGAATTTTGATTTGGACTCATAAATCAGTGTAGAATTATCCTGAAGTTGAATCAATATCATTGGACTTATGATGAAGAAGTTATCCCACTTTTAACCGAAGTGATTCCAGTTTGCCCTGTTTGGAGATTTGGCAATTTATTCTTGATACTAATAAAACCAGAATGAATCACGATGTAAGAAGCTTGATTTGGACTCATTAATCAGTTTAGAATCATCCTGAAATTGAATCAATTTCATTGGAGTTATGATGAAGAAGTTATCCCACTTTTAACCGAAGTGATTCCAGTTTGCCCTGTTTGGAGATTTGGCAATTTCTTCTTGATTCTAATCAAAACCAGAATGAATAAAGATGTAAGAAGCTTGATTTGGACTCATAAATAAGTGCAGAATCATCCTGAAGTTGAATCAATATCATTGGACTTATGATGAAGAAGTTATCCCACTTTTAACCGAAGTGATTCCAGTTTACCCTTTTTGGAGATTTGGCAATTTCGTCTTGATACAATAAAACCAGATTGAATCACGATGTAGGAAGCTTGATTTTAACTCATAAATCAGTTTATAATCACCCTGAATTTTAATCAAGATCATAGGAGTTATGATGAAGAAGTTATCCCACTTTTAACCGAAGTAACTCCAGTTTAACCTGTTAGGAAATTTGGCAATTTCTTTTTGATTCTAATCAAACCAGAAGGAATCAAGATGTAAGAAGCTTTATTTGGACTCATAAATCACTGGATAATCACCCTGAAGTTGAAACAATATCATAGGAGTTATGATGAAGAAGTTATCCCACTTTTAACCGAAGTGACTCCAGTTTGCCCTGTTTGGAGAGTTGGCAATTTCTTCTTGATACTAATAAAACCAGAATGAATCACGATATAAGAAGCTTGATTTGGACTCATAAATAAGTGTAGAATCACCCTGAAGTTGAATCAAGATCATAGGAGTTATGATGAAGAAGTTATCCCACTTTTAACCGAAGTAACTCCAGTTTAACCTGTTTGGAAATTTGGCAATTTCTTTTTGATTCTAATCAAACCAGAATGAATCAAGATGTAAGAAGGTTTATTTGGACTCATAAATCTGTGGATAATCACGCTGAAGTTGAAACAATATCATAGGAGTTATGATGAAGATGTTATTCCACTTTTAACCGAAGTGATTCCAGTTTGCCCTATTGTGAGATTTGGCAATTTCTTCTTGATACTAATAAAACTAGAATGAATCGTGATGTAAGAAGCTTGATTTGGACTCATAAATCAGTTTGCCCTGTTTGGAGATTTGGCAATTTATCTTGATACTAATAAAACCAGAATGAATCACAATGTAAGAAGCTTTATTTCGACTCATTAATCAGTTTAGAATCACCCTGAAGTTGAATTAAGATCATAGGATTTATGATGAAGAAGTTATCCCACTTTTAACCGAAGTGATTCCAGTTTACCCTTTTTGGAGATTTGACAATTTATTCTCGATACAAATAAAAAAACAATGAATCACGATTTAAGAAGCTTGATTTGGACTCATAAATCAGTTTAGAATCACCCTAAATTTAAATCATGATCATAGGAGTTATGATGAAGAAGTTATCCCACTTTTAGCCGAAGTGACTCCAGTTTACAATGTTTGGAGATTTGGCAATTTCTTCTTGATTCTAATAAAACCGGAATGAATCAAGATGAAAGAAGCTTGATTTGGAATCATAAATCAGTGTAGAATCATCCTGAAGTTGAATCAATATCATTGGAGTTATGATGAAGAAGTTATCCCACTTTTAACCGAGGCGATTCCAGTTTGCCATGTTTGGAGATTTGGCAATTTCTTCTTGATACTAATAAAGCAAGAATGAATCACGATGTAAGAAGCTTGATTTGGACTCATAAATCAGTGTAGAATCACCCTGAAGTTGAAGAAAGATCATAGGATTTATGATGAAGAAGTTATCCCACTTTTAACAGAAGTGACTCCAATTTACCTTGGTTGGAGATTTGGCAATTTCTTCTTGATTCTAATCAAAACCAGAATGAATAAAGATGTAAGAAGTTTGATTTGGACTCAAAAATCAGTGCAGAATCATCCTGAAGTTGAATCAATATCATTTTACTTATGATGAAGAAGTTATCCCACTTTTAACCGAAGTGATTCCAGTTTGGCCTGTTTAGAGATTTGACAATTTATTCTTGATACTAAAAAACCCAGAATGAATCACGATGTAAGAAGCTTGATTTGGACTCATAAATCAGTTTAGAATAACCCTAAATTTGAATCAAGGTCATAGGAGTTATGATGAAGAAATTATCCCACTTTTAACCGAAGTGAATCCAGTTTACCCTGTTTGGATATTTGACAATTTCTTCTTGATTCTAATCAAACCAGAATGAATCAAGATGAAAAAGCTTGATTTGGAATCATAAATCAGTGCAGAATCATCCTGAAGTTGAATCAATATCATTGGAGTTATGATGAAGAAGTGATCCCACTTTTAACCGAAGTGATTCCAGTTTGCCCTGTTTGGAGATTTGGCAATTTATTCTTGATACTAATAAAACCAGAATGAATCACAATGTAAGAAGCTTGATGTGAAACCCGTATTTCCGAGATAATAAATAATAATAAAGTAAATAAATAGTCTGAAATCTCATAAATAACACGAAACACCATAAGTCCAAAGATAGCATAAAACCAAATAATATCGATAATTAACTAAAACATAAGTCTGAAAATAACACGAATTAAATCCATCCAAATGCACCAATCCAACAGGATCACTCCTGCTCGCCAGTCTCACCTGAAAGGGGGACAAAAGGAAGAGGGGTGAGTAACGGGGAAGTCACTCAGTGAGGTATGGGATGCTAGACCCGCAAACCACGGACTAAGTAAATAGAACTCCCACTATTGAAGTTTAGCTCTAACACGAACAAACACAATGCCTAGAGCATCACACAAAACAAACAATGCGATGATAGCATACCGCTAGTCCATACACCCCGCATTTCCTCATAAGGATATACATACTCTGCGTCGCTAGTACAGTATGTCTCTGTACCCCCGCCCATAACCAATCTGCGTCATATGCAAACGTCTCTGCACCACGCACCACACAACAATCTGCGTCGATAGTCCGAACGTCTCCGAACCCCCGCCCACCACATCTGCGTCGATAGCCCAGGCATCCCTGAACCCCCGCACACCTCACATAGTCCCTACCGAATATCTATATATATTATATTTATATATCATCAATTAACATCACACAATCCAATCAAAGTTGAATCCTCTAGACCCCTAATTCCGGTTTACAATGAGTTAACTAACTACCAATCACCCTCAAAAAAATGGATCATGCTTTCGAAATCTAAACTACAATAGGAAGAATTCTACACCGGTACGGGATTTACGGAATAGACCCTCACCTTAGCAATATGGGAAAGTGGTATTTATGAACTCCTACTCCTCAAATAGACTCCAAATCTGTAATCAGGGCGAAAAATCGAGTCAGAACGCCCTTCGAACGGTCAAAAACGGTTAATCGGTGATCTGGTCAAAAAGTCAACCCGCAGGTCAAAGGTCAACCCGGTCAATTATGACCCAAGCCGGTCAACCCTTGACCAAATTGAAATCAAATTGAACCAATCGGTTTACCCTAACCGGATACGATTTCAATTGGACCAATCGGTTTACTTAACCCAAAAATCAATTTTAAATAACCAACCGGTTTAATTCAATTCAAAATCGATTTTCAATAACCAACCGGTTTAGCAAACCGAACCAAAATCGAATCAACCAAACCGGTTGACCCAGTCACCGAGTTGACTCACCGGGTCGACTCGGCCGAGTCACCGAGTCACCAGCGACGGTCACCGGCGGCGACGGCGGAGGTACGGTGGCTTACCGGAAAAGTCACCGGCGGCAACGGCGGTTCGGCGGTGACACGGCGGTGACTGATCGGAGACGGTGGCGCCTGATCGGAGACAGCGGCTCCGGCGAACGGCAGCCGGCGGCGGTGGCGCGTGAGTCTCATGCGCGGCTGCTCCGGCGACCTGCGACGGCGCGTGAGCTTCACGCGCGTGTGTTCCGGCGGCGTGTGGCGGCGGGTCTCCGGCTGATCTTCCTGCTCCTGACTCGTCTCGACGTCCCGAACACGATGGTGGCCTTGGATTTGTGAGAAAACACACGGTTAAAAAGATATGATCGATTTTCTACACGAAATTACAAAAGGACGTGGTTACGACGGTTTTCGATGGTTACCTCCGGCGAGTAACGGTGATGGGAGGTCCGATCTCGACTTAGGGAGAGACGGCTGGGGCTGGGCGATCTCAGATCTACTCGACGGCTTAATTTCTGCAGAGTTTCGACACGGTGAGTTTATGTTAAAGAAAAGGACAGCAGAGACTCCTATTTAAAGGAATTACCTAGGGTTTCCTGCGATGGACCTGGGCTCTGATGGGCCGAATTAACCGGGCCGGTAAATGGGTCGTTACAATTCTCCCCCCTAATAAAGGATTCGACCCCGAATCCTGCTCATGGTCCGACTGCCCAATATCATCCTGAAAAAGCTCTGGATAATTTGTTCTCATCTGAGTCTCCATTTCCCAAGTCTCATCTTGGATCCCATCTCTCTCCCAACGGACCTTAACCATCATTGTCATCATCCCTTGTACCGCTTTTACCTGTCGCTCCAAAATCTCCACTGGCTGAATAGGTGCAAACAAGTTTTTGCCGAGATTCACATGGTGGTTGCTGCAAAATGAGCTCTGGTTCTCTTATGACCTTCCTCAGCACTGATACATGGAACACATCATGGAAATCAGACAACTCCGCTGATAACTGCAATCTATATGCCACTGCTCCAATCCGCTCCACAATGGGGTACGGTCCCATATATCTCGGTTTAAGCTTCTTTAGCTTACGAGTCTTAGATCCTCCCTGAAATGTCCTCATCTTCAGGTACACTAAGTCACCCACCTGAAACTCCAAATCTTTCTGGCGCTTATCTGCATAACTCTTCTGTCGGTCATGGGCTTCCTTCAGTCGTGTTTTGAGCATCTCAACTTGCTCTACCGTCTCTTGAACCATTGCTGGTTCTAGGACACGTCGTTCGTCCCCACTTCTGTCCAACAAAATGGAGTACGACAAGGCCTACCATAAAGAGCCTCATACGGTGCCATCTCAATACTTGAATGGTAGCTGTTATTGTAGGCAAACTCTGCTAGGGGTAAATACTTTCCCCAGCTCCCCTCCCAATCCAAAACACAAGCCCTGAGCATATCCTCCAAAGTCTGAATAGTCCTCTCTGACTACCCATCTGTCTACGGGTGATAAGCTGTACTCATATGGACCTTTGTCCCAGCGCTTTCTTGAAGGCTCCCCAAAATGCAGATGTGAACTTTGTGTCCCGATCAGATACAATGCTAACAGGAACTCCATGCAACCTCACAATCTCTCTGATATAAATTTGTGCCAACTGATCAGCTCCATCTGTCTTCTTGATGGCTAGGAAATGAGCAGACTTGGTGAGCCTGTCCACAATCACCCAAATAGCATTTTTCCCACCATAAGTTATTGGAAGACCTGTCACAAAATCCATAGTCACCATGTCCCATTTCCATTATGGCAACGGCAGGTTCTGCAATAACACGCTAGGCACCTGATGCTCAGCTTTAACCATCTGACATGTCTGACACTGTGATACGAATGTAGCAACATCTCTCTTCATTCCAGGCCAATGGTAGTAGCGCTTCAGGTCCCTATACATCTTAGTATTTCCTGGATGGATAGAAAAACGTGAGTGGTGCGCTTGCTGTAAAATCTCCTTCCTTAACAACTTATCGTCTGGCACACAAACTCGGTTCCGGTACATGTACATCCCACTCGAAGCTGTATGGTATCCAATACTGTCACTCTCTATCTGCTTACACAAGGCCGCATCACTATCCTGAGCTTTGCGTATCCTCCATAATAAGTCTGCCTGCTCTAAGGCCTCAAGACCACATGTCTCTCCCTCAACAATAATTGCGCACAGTCTGAGACTAGCAAGTGTCCCACTAAGCTCCTGGATCTCCTTGGTTCCTGAAATATCGCTCCTCCGCCTGCTTAAGGCATCTGCTACCTGATTGGCCTTACCCGGATGATATGTGATATCCAAATCGTAGTCTGCTAACAGCTCCATCCACCTTCGCTGTCTCAAATTCAGGTCTGACTGAGTAAAAATATACTTCAAGCTCTGGTGGTCCGTGAGGATCTGAACTTTCTCCCCATACAAATACGATCTCCAAATTTTTAGCGCAAATACAACTGCTGCTAACTCCAAGTCGTGAGTAGGGTAATTAACCTCGTGAGGTCTCAATTGGCGTGATGCATACGCAATGACCTGGCCTTCCTGCATCAATACACATCCTAGACCAGTACCTGATGTGTCTGTATAAACCTCATATGGTATCCCTAGCCTAGGAAGTACCAAAACTGGTGTCTCCGTCAATTGACGCTTCAACTCGGTGAAACTCCTCGAACAAGTTTCTGTCCAAACAAACTTGACGTCTTTGCCGGTTAATTGCGTCATCGGCTTTGCAGTACTGGCAAAACCCTTAACAAACTTCATGTAGTATCCTGCCAACCCCAAAAAGCTGCGGATCTCAGTAGCACTCTTAGGTGTAGGCCACTCTGATATCGCAGTAATCTTCTCTGGATCTACTGAAACTCCTGCTTCAGAAATCACGTGACCCAAATATCCAATCTTCCTCTGCCAGAAACTACACTTACTCAGCTTAGCAAATAGCTGATGCTCTCTGAGCTTACCCAACACGATCCGCAAATGCTCTGCATGTTCCTCTCTGCTCCGAGAATAGATCAAGATGTCGTCAATGAAGACAATCACACACTTGTCCAGATGCTCGCGAAACACATCATTCATGAGCTTCATGAACGCTGCAGGTGCGTTCGTCAACCCAAATGGCATCACCACAAACTCATAATGCCCATAACACGTACGGAAAGCTGTCTTCCGCACATCCTCCTCAGCTATAGCAATCTGGTGATACCCTGATGCCAAGTCGATCTTAGAGAACCATGAAGCTCCCTGCAACTGATCCAACAACTCATCGATACGCGGAAGAGGATACTTATTCTTTATGGTCACTTTGTTCAAGCCTCTGTAGTCGATACACAGTCTGAAACTCCCATCTTTCTTCTTCACAAACAGTACTGGTGCTCCCCACGGTGAAGTACTCGGCCTGATAAATCCCTTATCTGATAGTTCCTCCAACTGCTTTTTCAGCTCTGCCATCTCTGCTGGTGCTAAACGGTATGGAGCTCGTGAAACCGGTGCTGTCCCTGGCTCCAACTCAATCGTAAGTACATCTCCTCTAGCTGGCGGTGGCCCTTTCAAGGCCTCAAATACATCCTCGTACTCTGCAACCACTGGAATAGTCTGCATGTCGGCCTGTCCATCCTCCTTAACCATAGAGATGGTGGCTAAGAATCCCTCAGCTCCTCGTTCCAATAGCTCCTCAGAGTGCAACATTGAGACTATAGAAATTTCCAGGTGTGTCTGAATACCCTGAAATGTAATCTTCCCATCTGAATTAGGAATATGAACTCTGGCTCTCGGACAATCCAACACTACTCGATGACGTGTCAGCCAGTCCATCCCTAGAATAACGTCATAATAATTCAGCTCCACCTCTGCTAAATCTCCACTAAAGTCAACCCCTCCAAGTAACACCGGTACATCTCGATGAACACCGACGGCTCCCAATCTCTCTACGCCAGCTGTCTGAATCTGTTTGGTTTTTGGCTCGAAGGCACCCCGAAAAGGCCAAGATTTGACCAAACGTGGACTCACAAAACTATGCGAAGCTCCCGTGTCAAATAAGGTATGAGCTAGCTCACCTCCAACCGAAATCGATCCTACACAAATTTTTTACTAACTACACAA
>CAJHQQ010003851.1:0-36907 GCA_905132885.1 Moricandia moricandioides | reverse complement strand
TTCTTTTTCTTTCCTATTACACATTATATTAAGTATTTCTTTTCGCTAATACTAATAGCTTGAGTGATCCTAATTTCTATAAGAATAACTTTCTTTTCTATTTGATTTCTTTTTTAGTAATGTTGAAGCTTATCTCCAACATTAAGTACCTATCAACTAACAGAGAAAAGACACTTCTACTGCGGTGTACTCCCGGTCGAGCTTCTTAGGGGCCGGCTTTCCCTTAAGTTTCACAGAGAACAAAAAGAATGTATCACCTTAAGATGGGTAAATTCAATATATTTATGTATTTATCATCTAAGCTTATTGATTTTTTTTTATTTTTTTTTTGCGGCTGTGACTAATATGATCATGTGATCAAGAATTTTACAAGTGGAGATACGATATGTACTGAACCCAAAGATAGACCGATATCCAGCCAACACCTTAGCACTAGCTAAAGTGTTGGGGATGACGTTTAAATGTCTAGGTCCTCACAGAAGTTCAATACCAAGCATGAAAAATGCAGTGAGATTCTGTGGGAAATTCATAAAGATTATAGAGAGCGGCTCAACAAAAGTCTTTGAGATTCTTCGCTACGCGTCTATACAATTAATATAAGTTTGCAGTTTTTCTTGCCCGAAAAATGGTTTATGTATTAAAATACAATACTGTTAGTGTTTGTTATATTAATAAATTGAGTTAATAATTCATTTTAATTAACTTGATATAGACACTATTGAACATCTAACACAGAAATTAAATATCAATAAATAAACCAAATCACCATTTTCTATATAAAAAATTAATATTTTCAAAATAAATATTATTTCAGAATAAAAAAACAGATTAAATAAGGCAAATACGTAAAGTAAAAAATCATTAAACATAATTAATTTGATATTGATTCCAACTATTTGGCATTTCAACAGAAAAAAACTTAACAAAAATAGAGAAATTCTTTCTTAAGGAACACAAGATTTTAATAAATGAAAACTTTCAAATAATTATGAAATTAAAATAAAATATAAAAGATAAATTAAAATAACAAAAATATCAAAAATTATGTAAAATGAAAGTCAATATCAAATAATGTAAACAATAAATTGAAATCATCTGGGAGTATTAAATTTATATATACATTAAATATTTGAACAATTAAAAAAAAGTTCAATAAACCAAAATTATGTCCTAAACATACAATGAAAAATATTTACATATTATGTGAAACCATAAACATATAATATATAAAAATAAAACAGATCAATAATATCGAAAGTGCTGAACTAATGATATTAAGGGAAATTAACATACAATTTAGTATAGAAAATTTTCTTATTTCTAAAGTATTCAATTATCCTATTGAATAACAATAATCTAATTTTATAATATTTCACAGAATTTTCTAAATAAACTGAAATAAGGGCTGATTTTCATTCTTTTCAATCTATCAGACCAATTCATTCTTTGGCTTTCAAAGATTTTATGAAAAATACTACTAAGAGTAGTTAACTTATGTGAAACACATATTGTTAATAAAATGTCTTTTACCAATGAGTTTCAAAAAAAAATTTGTCAATCAAAAGGATTAACAAATTCAATTAATAGGCAAATTAAATTTTAATTAACACTGTTATATTATTTTTAACACAAACCCCATCATATATACCAACCAAATAGACTATTATGATGAAACCAAAGAGCGGGTGTAGTCTACAATATTTTTTTAAAAAATGATACTCATAACAATGAATTAAAATACATGATGACTTCTTATACATCCTTAATTCAATTCACCGTTCAGGTTATAAGATTAGTGCTTATGCCAAATTTAGTGAAGCAACATGCATAACATAGAGAACTAAAGATGCACTCAAACAAAAACTTTCAAAAAAGTTAGAGAATATTATTTATAAGAGAGAAAGTCTAAAGAGATCATCTAATAAATTAGTTGAAACGTCTTTGCAATTTGCAATGCATTAATTTCTCCAATCTCTGTTGAAAAAATCGGCCATTCTTGTGGAGCTTGGATCATCTTTATGACTTCCTTACAATCTGTTCCAAAGTTCTGACACGAAGTATGCCGAAATATTTCTTCCATCACCCATGTTAATGCTTCAATTTCTGAATGCAAAGAGGATAATTGGTTTCTCTTTTTTTTTCTCAACCCTAGGAGTTGTTCTTTCCATGTATCATCTTTCCATACCCAACCATACCTACTAAATTTTCCCTCATAAGTCTAGGATCCATCAACCAAACAAATGTTAGACAAACTTCGGGTTTGTACATTCACTTGTTGAACCATTGTGTTTTCCACAAGTGAATTAGCCTCAAACCAAGCTTTGCATTCACTTTCAGCATGTCTGATAAGTTCAAGTGGGTTTCGATCTATCCCATTGAAGAGCTTGTCATTGCAGGCTTTCCAGAGATACTAGATAATCCAGTGATAGGGATCCCTTTCCATGTTCGGGTCTTCAATGTCATGTTTCCTCCAGAACAGATAATCCAGTTTTACAAATGTACTTGAGGTAAGAAAGGCACCTGGACACGCAGGTGTCGAACCAAGAGCCCAGGTTTGTAGCTCAGGGGGCATTCAAATATAGCATGGTTCACTGTTTCTTCCGGTTCCCCACATCTCGGGCAATGGTTATCACAACGCATATGACGTCTTGCCAAGTTTTATGTACTGCTATTAATCATGTCCTCATTTGCAAGAGCAAATGCTTAATCTTAGGAGGGGCAATACTTTCCATGCCTGAGCTTTGAGCTTCGTAACACTCGGTTCTAATACCTCTGAGTGACCCCTCTGCCGGAGGATGTTCTGTGCAACCCAGTAACCGGATTTCACTGTATACATCCCATGTCTCGTATAGCTCCATCTGAAACTGTCATACCTATTTGACTGAATTATGGACAACCTTCGAATAAGTTGTACATCTTCTGGTATAATAAGGGTCTCCAGCAGTTCCTTGTTCCACTCTTTCGGGTCTCCAGTAATTAGTTCACACTGTCATCCTCAAATCTATCCCAAAATGAAGAGGTCTAGCTGGCACATTAGGGATCCAAATATCCTCCCATACCAGAATTCGATGACCTGAATGTACTTTTTGGTTTATCCCCAGACAAAAGAACGGCCTGGCTGCCATCAGACTCGTCCACACGTAAGATGGGGACAAGGCGTCAGGTGCTCGTAATGGCGTGCTCTGTCGATAATATCTACCTCTCATTACCCTTGCTAACAATGAGTTAGGGTATTGACTCAGTTTCCATAGCTGCTTTGCAAGTAAAGCTAGGTTAAACTCGTGGATCATTCTGAAACCCAAACCACCTTCCTCCTTTGGACATCATAACTTCTCCCATTTTGCCCAGTGTATTCCTTTCTTCGGAGGATTCGAGTTCCACCAGAATTTAGCAATTGCAATTGCTAATTTTTTACAAATCTCCAGAGGCACTAAGAGTCTAGACATAACATATGTTGGGAGTGCTAATGCAATGGCCTTTATCAACACTTTTTTTCCACCTTTCGATAGCCATCTCCCTGACCAGCCATTTATCTTGTGGTCAAGAAGATCCTTTAAGAAAGCAAAGAGCTTACATTTTGATCCACTGACATCCTCAGGTATTCCCGAGTATTTTCCCATTCCCCCTTCCATGTCAATAGCAAAAATGGCCTTAATCTCTTGTTTAACTGTCAGTGGTACCACCTTACCAAAGATAATCGACGACTTATCAAAGTTCATACATTGGCCAGACGCCTTTTCGTATATCTTTATCACTTTCATAACTTCATCACATTCACAGGGCTCCGCCTTACAGAAGAACAAGATATCATCCGCAAATAACAGGTGCGATATAGAAGGGCATGCTCGAGTGACTCGCATACTCGTTATCTTTCCCTGACTCTATGCATGATTAAGAAGGCTAACGAGCGCTTCCATGCATAGGATGAAAATGAAAGGAGATAAAGGATCTCCTTGTCGTAACCTTCTCTGGGGAAAAATGTTCCCCTGGGTTGTCCATTCATCAAAATCTGATATCTGACCGTTGATACACACCGAATAATCCAGCTGATCCATAAATCTGCAAATCCCATCTTCTTTAGTATCTTCTCAATGAAAATCCATTATCCACTTATGTCTACCTCCATGTTTCGATCTCAGCGTGTGAAACATCTCCTGGGCAATCATTATATTATCAGTGATCTGTCGCCCTGCAACAAAAGCAGACTGAGTCTCTGATATCCGATCCGGAAGGATTTTCTTGAATCTCTGGAATAGGACCTTAGAGACAATCTTATGGCTCACATTACATAAGCTTATTGGACGAAATTGAGCCATCTCTTTCGGTTTGTCTTTTTATTGGTATGAGACAAATATTTTTATCATTTAGCCCTGGGAAAACAATTCCATCAACCAGGAATTCATTGACCATACGATTCTTATCTCCCTTCACAATAAGCACTCATTCCATCTGGTCCTAGGGCCTTCTCCGGGTGCATAGAAAATAAAGCTAATTTAACCTCCCATTCAGTGACGGGTGCAATAAGATCTTGCTTTATCTCCTCAGTGATTGTCTTCGAAATATTAGACATTGCTTCATCAAGCTCAGAAGGATCAGATGATTCAAATAAGGACCGAAAATAGCTAGTCGCAATGGCAATTTGCCCCTCTTCATCCTCTACTAAATTTCCTTGAGCATAGATCAAGCTCGTGATCCTATTCTTTGCCCTTCTTTGTTTTGTTATATTGTGTAAAAAGTTCAAGTTTTGATCCCCCACTTGTAGCCATAGCACTATACTTTTTTTTTCCAAAACAACTCCTCGGCCTTAAGGACCTCCGATAGCTCTTTCAATGATGCGGATAATTCTTTAGCCGTTATATTATCATCATTGTACATGTCTTCCACCTTCTCCTTCAACTCCTCCAAATGCTGCTAAAAAATTGTATCATTTTGCTTTCTCCACTGACTGAGAACTTTACGACAACTAGCAATATGTGTCATAAATATTAGCATCCGATGGTAACTCAGGGGAGTTCCATCCCTCTTGGACAGCATTCCTAATCTCCTCACTATCTAAGATCTCCTATCAAATTTAAAAAATTTCTTCGCTTTAAAGGGTTTAGATAGAATATTTGCTAGGATCGGGCGATGATCTGATCCCCAAAGGCGCAAATAGTTCATAAACGAATGAGGAAATTATCATGCCATTTTTCATTTCTTAATGCACGGTCCAAACGGCATATGACTGTGTTAGCTCCTCGCTTCCAAACCCAAGAAAGTTGGTTGCCCGAGCATGGAAACTCTAGCATTCCACAATCACTTATCATCTGTTTGAATGGAAGGAAAGAGCTATCCGACCGTATCCTTCCACCCTCTTTCTCTTTGTGACAAGTAATTTCATTAAAGTCACCAATCATGAAGCAAGGTCCATCTTTTATTGTTGAGAAGCGCATAGTAGGACGCTCCCAAACTAGGTCCCTATGTTCTAAAAAAGGGTCACCATAAACGAACGTCTATAGACTTTTATTCCATCAATGATCGCAGATACATTAATCATTCGATTATTAGAAAATAAAACAACAACTTACAAATAATCCATAAAAAACAAAGGTAAACCACCGCTCTGGCCACGTGTCTCAACTGTAACAAACTTCTCATAACCAAGGTCAGCATGTATGCTTTGCAACAGCAGCTTGTTATTCTTTGTCTCAGAAAGGAACAAGAGTCCTGGATGATACTTCTGATACATCTCCATAAAGCGTTGAACTGTGAGGTTGTTCCCAATCCCTCTACATTCCAAGTTATTACCTTTATTGATAAGGTTTTGTGGATTTTTGGGATCCATCTTACCTTTCTTGATTACTCTCGAGTCCATGGCCAGTTTCTTGGTAACACTTCTGCCCTGTCTTTGAGGCATAACCCGTGTGTTGAAACCTCCAGGCAGATCCAATGTAGACGCACGTGTTCGGGGAGATGCTCTGAGAGACTTCATCTTCGACCCAAAGAGAGAGCGTGCAGCACTCCTTGTCAGATATCTAAAACAACATCAAATAGTTAGTTACAATCGCAACAAAAATTCAAGACTATCATTATAGAATGAACACCACCATAAAAATGATATGACCAATAGATAGTATCCGTTTATTAAGATAGATATTATCTAACTACAGTATGCTAATAAACAAACTAAAACAAAAAACTTCTAACAATTAAAGAAAGATGTTAACATTACAAAGACTAGGTTATATATACGAAATCTATTAAATACTAGCCCACAGTAGAAACAACGAAGAAAATTATTAAATTATGTGAGTTTTGAAAAGATATTACAATTCGTAATGTAAATGACAAATCAAACAAACATTATTTATCTTACTATATTTTAAAAAAAAATATTATATCAAGTCTATTGTAAAGAATTATAAAGTAACTTAAGATTTACTACTATAAAACATAGTTAATTAAATTAAGATAAAACTAAAACGGAAGATTATTTATATTATTATCTCAATAAAAAAAATATTTCTTAACATCAGTTAAAAGTCATTATTTTTTTTTTACTATAAAAATTATCTAACAAATACTATTTAAAATTATTTAAAGATAATAAAATATTCATTATGATTAAATTAATCTCTACTTTTTCCTATCTCATATATATTTTAAGTAATCAAATAAAATATTTTCAAGAATGTTTGTCCATACAAAATATATATATATATATATATATTGGAGAATATGCTATCTAAAAATAGTTGAAAACAAACTAAAAACAACGAAATTTTGACAAATCTCTAACTATCTTAAAAAGTATCTATGAACATATAAAATAACATAAATCCAAACATTATTAATTTATTTAGATCAATTAGAATATGGATCTAATATTTTATATTTTTATATTGTTAGTCTAGCTGATAAATGTTATATAACAAATATGTTTAATATTAATTAATTTTTCAAAATATTAGTTAAATTTAAGGGAGTTTTTCAAAACAACCTAAAACTTCAAGTCAAACCTAAAACCAACCACTTTTTTTGTAGTTACTATTCATCATTGAATTTTCCATGATACCCCTAAGTTTTTGAATTATTTACAAATTTGCCATTATTATTTATTTATTTATTAATTTCGAAAAATACAAAAAAACAAATACACCCTAAACATTTCTTCTTAATTACAATTATGTCATTATCATCAATATTTTCAACCACCATGTACCACTATTTTTGAGCTCTTAAAGCTCTAGAATTGAATTTTCAACCACTTTTTTTCTCATTCTAAACAAGCAAATCTTTATTTCCTCTCATTTTCTCTACATTTCCATCTAAAATATCTCTTAACCTTCATTTTCATAATCACAAACTTCATAATTTCGTGTTTTTTTTTTCACTTGTGAATTGTCAAAAATATTTCCTTCTGGTCATTATTGGAGTTTGGACAGTTGAAAAGGCTGGAAACGAGCTTCAGACTGCAAAAAAGTAACTATTTACATGGTTAAGTCGTTTCTCAGATCTGTGTCGCGATAATAGACTGTTTTATATGTCTACGCTCTTGCGTAGACGTACAATGCATTCTATTTGTCAACGCACAAGTCAGTTTTGCAATTGACTAAATGATTTTTTTTTTTTGTAATGTAGCATTCCCCAACAGTCTACATCTTAACCTTTGACAACAAAAACAAAAAACTATGTAGACCTACAAAGACGACTACGCAAAAGAGGTTAGTTTTGCATTTGAATGAACTTTTGACTTTTCATAAGCAGACTTCAACGTAAGTCTACGAAGCGTAGACTGCCGGAGAAGTTTACTTAAGGTCAGTTTTGCATTTGACCATAATTTTGACTGCGTTGAAAATGTTAATTTTGTGTTTGACTAAAACTTTTTAATTTTTTTTTAATATGTAGACTTCATATGTAGTCTTCTCTTCCATAAAAAAAAATTTACACTACGCGTGAAGTCTATTTTTTTATTTTGGTCAAATGCAAAACTAACTCGTCGGATATGAGAGTAGACTTCGCAGCAAAGTTGTAGACGTTCATTTCAATCTACCCCTAAAAAGTCAAAAATAGTCAATTGCAAAACTAACCTCATTCAAAAAAATTAAAACATGTAGACTGTATATTTAGTCTACCTCTGAAAGTCAAATCCTGGAAAATTCTAGTCAATAGCTAAAACTAACCTTTTTAAAGTTGTAGACTGAAAACAAAGTCTGCTTATATAAAATCACAATTTTTTTCAACTATAAAAAGTAACCCGTAAAATGGTCAATTGCAAAAACTAACCCAAAGAGTAGACCTATCTGACCGTCTACTGATGTAAACTAAAAAGAAAGTCTACCACTTTGTAGACTGAACACGAAGTCTATTTCGAAATATACATTAAAAGTTAATTTGTGTATTATGCATTATTGTTTTCACGATTTTTTTGTTTGAAAGTGTATAATAGTTATCCTAATGGGTTTGTGTGATTTTGAATAGAAAAACTGTTGTAATTATGAAAGTAGCTAGGTAACAATTTTAGACGTATTAGTAAGTCTACGTTAATTGTCACAATGCAAATATCCGGATCACATCTAAACTGTCCAGGTTAAACCAGTGTTGTCTTACTGCTTTGGATGTTGTCTTATGTCTTATCTCTTATGTGTTCAACTAATCAATTGTATTATTGCTTTGGATGGTGTCTTATTGCTTTGGATGTTATCTTATGTCTTATTTATTGAGCTTATCAGTTGTATTGTCGCTTTGGATGTTGTCTTATGTCTTATGTATTGAACTTATCAGTTGTATTGTCGCTTTGGATGTTGCCTTATTTGATGAACTTTCATTGAAATCGTAGGTCTTAATTTTTCTATTACTTTGAGTTCTAATGTTACTTTCTGTCGTTCAGACCAACGTATTAGTCTTCTTGAACAGAAAGTAGACTTCTTTTTAAGTCTCTTATAGAGGAAGACTAATTTGTAAATCTCTGGATTGTATTGGAGTTGTACTTTTGGTCAAATATGAGTTAAAATCTCTGAAAGAAGAGTACTATACTGATACAAAGAATGATATTTTGATAGATAGTCGAGTACCAGACTTCTGTAAAAGAAGACTAATACTTAAGTTTGCTGCAAGCAAATTACATAAGTTTGTTACAACCATATGTCTGGTACAAAAGCCTGATACAAGCGTTTGTTACTCACAGTTCTTGAGCTTCTCCCTAGAGTATACAACCTTGATAGGAAATCAAGCTTATCCATTTTGTAACATGCACCAAAAAGACACAAACAAAGAATTATACAAGTGAAGTCTACACGAGAAGTCTACAATTTAAAATGAAACCTACACGAGAAGCCTATAAATTCAAACATGAGTGTACTACAAATTCAAAACATCAGTTTACATGAGAAGTCTAGAAATTCAAAATATCAGTCTACAAATTCAAAATATCAGTCTACAAATTCAAAACATCAGTCTACAAATTCAAAACTTCAGTCTACAAATTCAAAACTTCAGTCTACACTTCAAAATGAAGTAGACTGACCGGAAGCAGATAAATGGATTAGAGACGATACAATGCTCGTTAGAGAAATGGATCTAAGACTGGCCGACTCAGATCTGAATCAAAAGAAACTAAAAGGTTAGTAAACAAGGATGAGCTTGTTAGGTTATTAGTTAAACGAGAGATAGAGATGACAGAGAGACGTACGTCGGAAAGATGAAGCACAGTCCCTTGCCGGCTATGACAGAGAGATGACAGAGAGATGAAGTAGAAGCCATGATACTGACCGGAAGCAGAGATTTGGACGAGAAGCACCGTTCCTTAGAAGTCGCCGGCTCGGATCTGAAAAGAGAAAAAGGTAATGGTGGTCACTTTTTATCGACAGAGAGGTAAAGCAGAGACATTTAACTTACCAGAGCGATGGATCGGACAGAGACGGAGCAGATGGGAAACTGCGTGGATCGAGTTCGCCGGAAATCGCCTAGAAAGAGATACAGCGAATATTAGGTTTTTTTTACCCCAAAAGCTTGAGAAATATTATTTATATACTCGGTAACTTTTCTGGTTAGGTTAAAGAAGGTTTGGTTTAATTCGATTAGGTTAAAATTATATTGGTTAAATCCGGTTAGGTTAAATTGTGTGTAGACTTCTTAGAAAGTCTACAACGATTTTTATTTTTTTCCCTTTATTTTTTACAAAATTTAATATATGATTTACTAAATATGTTTAATTATTTTTATTTTTAATTTTATAGTCATAATATATGATTTAATTTTTTTATAAATATTTAAATTTTAGGAGTTTTTTCTAAACACCAATACGAATAGACTGAAAAAAGGTCTACATATATGTAGACTTTATAATATGTCTACGAACCCCTAAACCACAAATCTCAAACCCTAAATGTTTTGTTTGATCATCAAATTATATTGGTTAAATTCGATTAGGCTAAATTGTGTGTAAACTTCTTAGAAAGTCTGCAACAATTTTTATCTTTTTCCCTTTATTTTTTACAAAATTTAATATATGATTTGCTACATATGTTTAATTATTTTTATTTTTAATTTTATAGTCATAATATATGATTTAATTTTTTATAAATATTTAAATTTAATTTAGTATATGTTCCCTAAAAATGTCTAATTATATAAAATTTTAATTTTTTTACTTCATATTATCCATTATATTAATGATTAGTTAAAAATATTACAACAATTATATTTATACATTTTTAAAATTAAATTATTAGATAAAATTATGGTATAGACTACATAACAAGTCTACCGAATGAATATATTTCGTACGAGGTCTACATCGATGTAGACTTCTTTCTGTTACGTGTAGACTAACAAAGGATAGAAACGTAAAATACACTTCTGTTTTTTTTTGTTTAATCATAAGGGTTAAATAATAATTTTATCACCCATGTAGGTTGGTTTTGCATTTGACTGAAAACGGGGTACACTTATAGGTTTGACTTGAAATTTTAGGTTGTTTTTAGCAATTCTCCCTAAATTTAATAAAAAAATATATTATGATTAAAATAAATTTGAAAATTATATTACTAGATATCTGAAAGAATTAAAAAAGATTATTTCAAGTATAGATATGCACATATTAGATATACAATAATAATACACACTAATATTTTTTTTAAGTACACGGTAAAGTTTAACATTGTGCAGATAACTAATGCTTTAAGTCATTCAAATAGCATTGTGTATATTATAAATATTTAATATAATGTAGTAGCAGTTAATAAGCATCGAATAATCCAAAAATTAAATTAATAATTAACAAAAAATAGAAATATGTTTATAAATGTATCTTATACATTTACATACAAACAAAAAGAATACTTCAGTAATATTTATTTAAATGGTATAATTTTATAAAGAACTTAAATATGAAAATATCAAATCATATGTTGAATATATTTTCATAAGAAATGTATATAAATCATTATATATTATAATCTTACAATCATTATAAACTAAACTATTAGCACAAACTCTTGCATAGCAAGAGCGAAAAATCTAGTCTATACTATATAAAAATTAAGGTTATAAATCATTGAGAGTGTCCACATAGGATTTAAAAAAACAATCATATTATGAAAATTTATTATTTTAATTTCTTACCTTTTAAAATATCAATTTTTCCCAAAAATAAAATACAAAGATCAACATTCCATATAACAATTCTTATTAAACATCCAGACATAGCTTAAAATATAATATTACCTTAATATATGACCGAAATTGGTCTGAAGTTTGAGTCTAAAATCATTAAGAATATGTCCACTAGTCAAAATATGATAAATCACTATTTGAGTTTTCTATTTTAAAAAAGTTTCAATCTTTTCAAATGTTTACTTTTAAAATAAATAGAAATCCATATAAAAGCAGAATAAGAAAATAAATACAAATAATATATTTAATACAACTAATTTTTTTAAGGATTAAATTTTTGTATAGAATCAAAGCAACAAAATATAATAATTCAAACACATATATATTTGGAAAGTTGAAGCTACCTAATCTTAAAAATATTTATTATATTTTTTTTGTTTTCATCATATTTTATTCTAAAGAAATACACATATAAATTGATAAGATTTATACTTATGAAATTTTATTAAAAAAATCAACATATTATATAAATTTAAAAATGATATTACACGAGTTTTGTGAAAAAGGTATTTGAAGAAAAATGTTAATAAAATATATGAAAACATAAAAAGTCCAAGAGATTCACTAAATAAATTAGTTATCTATAATCAAACATTCATTAGAATTTCAAATTACAAAACAAAGTTAAATATTAAACCGATAGGCAAATATTTTATGTTATTCAAATAAAAATAGGTAAATATAAAAATAAAGTATTTAATAGTAGTATATAGCATTTTATATGCATCAAGTAATTTATATAATATTAAAATTTTCCATTTTTTATAAAATAGAAATAAATTAATAAAAGTAATTTTTATGTTAATAATAAATAAATAATAGCTTAGAAGTATTTTTTCTAATAAAAATTGAATTTAAGAACAAATATAAATAGAAAAAAAACAGAAAGTAATATATAAAAATGTTTTTATAAATAAAATTTTATAGGTATTTTTTTGTTTTTTTTTAGTTTTTGAGTTATCCATTTGGATTCGGCTAATAACACTTCGGATTCGTATATCTTTTGTACTACCCTACAAAACCTATTATGATATTTTTTACATTTTGGACTGGCAATGTACTGATCAGTTTTTTTTTTCATTTGTGTTTGGTTCGGATTTCGAGTTACATATTTTATACCCAAGTTTACTATAAATAAAAAAAATGATTATATAAATTTTCATTGAATAATTATCCGCGCTTTAGCGTGGATTAGAATCTAGTGATTATTAAAAAAGACGACAATTATATTTCACGCTTCCACCCCATGTACGCTTGGTCTGAACTTAGAGCTTAGAGAGGTAATAGAAATTCGAAACAAATGAGTAATAATCAGAGAGTAATTTTAAAAATTTATAAATATTATATTTATAATAGAATTAAAAAATATACATGATGTATAAGGCCAATGATGTTACGTTGTCTAGTGGTATTTATGAGCGTTGCCACGTCTAGTAACCCGGGTTTAATGCTCCATTTACCTAATTTTTGTGGTTTTTTTAAACGATGGGTATAATAGTAAATTGACTTTTGTTTTCTTCATCCCGTGTTTCCTTTGTAACACTAACTAGACTTTGACCCGCGCGTCCGCGCAGGTGTTATTTTTATGAATGTCAAATATTTTAAGTAATTTGTTTGATATAACTGTATATATGAATGAAACTTAATATTCGATATCCGTTATCCGATCTAGGATCCCATTCGCTTCAAAAAACGGATATTCGGAGATCCTGATAGTAATTTTACGGATTCGACTGATCCAAGTACGAATTCGGATAGTAAAATTTAAGTCTGAATATCTGGATCTGGATATTAAATATTTAAAATTTAAATATAGTTATCTATGTATATTAGATATAATTTTATATAAAATAACTAAAATTTTAATTTTAAATTTGAATGCTTTTAAAGTTTTTTAAAATAATTGTTTTAAATAGAATAATAGATGGTTAATATTTAGGTTTTTAATTAAAAAACAGGTCCAAATATCCGCGTGTATTCGGATTTTAGTCCGAATATCCAGATCAGGATAACAATTTTACGAATCCGACGAATGCATATCCGATTCCATATATCCTAAAATACCTCGAAAATTCGATATGTCCTAGACATAACTGTGTATATGTATTATATGATAATTAAAAAATTTAAATTTATAAATTACATAAATTATTTTTATTAGATATATCGTAGAAATGAATAATACATTGTATTTGTTTGTATATATAACCATTTATAATAAATATTAGTATGTATTTTATTTACTAAATTGTTATGAAAAATTACATGATTTTGTTATATTAAATGAATAAGTTCAAATTATATCAAAAATTATTGACATTATTAGCTTTTTTATATTTCAAATATAGTTGGTTAACTTATATGAATATGAATAAAATATAAAACTAATTTAATTCTATATATATATATATATATATATATATATATATAAACACATATACATTTTTTTATGAAATCTCCAATTTCAATGATAAATGTTGTTAATAGGCTTAAACCAATTTTTTTTCTTGTTAATAATCAATGTTTAGATGTTTGGATGCAAGAATAGTATCAGTGGCATTTCTTGTAAATATTAGGTTAAATCAATGGTTATTTCTTACTTGTACTTCACTTTTAATATATTAGATGACAGCCGGGTTTTTTTCTTTGTTGTTACCATTAAAATATGTTAGATTTATAAAGCATTTATCCATTTTCCAATTAAAAAGCCATATAATTTGTTTTCTGAAACTGTTTTTTGGCTGAATTAGATAAAGTCATGGCGGCGTACTCCCCTAAGTATTGTACAGGCCGATTTTGCGGTGCTCCGGCCGCGTTGTGGAGCACAGCTTCCACCACATCAAAAGTAGGGCCAGGAAAAATCCAACCACGAGAACCAAACCGAAACTGATTTGAAAAAGTAGTATCGAAGCTGGTTAAACATCTGAATAGTTCAAAGTTTTGTTATCTAGAGAACTGGAACCGAACCAAAATATTTTGAGTATCTGATATATTCGAATCAGATTTATATATTTGAATATTTTAAAATTAATACAAAAAATATCCAAAATGTATAAGAGATTTTGAAGTTGTCCAAATATTTGAAAATATATAGAAATAGTCAAAATTAAATATCTAAAATAGCTAACAATACTCAAAATAACAAAAATGTTTAAAATATCTATTGATTCTCCATTCAAATATTCAAGTCAAACCAATCATTTTGGTTAAATTTATTATTTTGGTATACATTACTCAAATTTATATGTTATATATTACTTTTAGATTGTTAGAAACTTAAAAGTATATATGAATTTTGCAATTTTTTTTTAAAAAATAAATAAACGGGTTATCCGACCCGAACAAAACTCGGAAAGATCCAAACCTAATTTGAACCGCAATATATAAATAACCGAATGAGGCTGAAATATTTAACTCCGAAAAACCAAAATCTGAATAGACTTGAATCAAAATCGAATGGGTACCTGAACACTCATCCTATTAGAATAAGCTTGAACTAACTTGGGGAGCAAGTTATCTATTTCATACCGAGTTATGGATTAGGAAATAGGAAAGTTCTTGATGATTAGGAATTATCTAAACATCATATATCTAGATAGATTAAGAATTATATTATATATATATATATATATATATATATTTATTTATTTATTTATGGAGATGTCAAAGTGTGGCATAACATAAAAGTTTGAGAGCTTTAGTTTTTTGAGTGAGTTTTCTAAAGCATTGATAGAGATTAATAAAGAGTTTTATTTAAGAGATTGATTGAGAAGTTTGATTCAATAATTGGTATCAGAGCATTCTATTGAATCAAACATATGGGGGAGATCGTTGCAACAAGTAGTGGTTCGAAGGGAAGTAGCTCTTCTACGATACAATGTCCGCTTCTTAATGAAAACAACTACACCGTATGGATGATACGAATGAAGGTAGCATTACAGGTTCATAAGGTATGGGAGAAATTGATCCAGGAGAAGATGAAGGAGAGAAGAATGATATGGTAAGAGATCTTCTATTCTAATCCATACCAGAATCCTTAATGCTGCAAATCGGAAATCTAGAAACTGCGAAAGCAGTTTGGGAAGCCATCAAGGCAAGACATATGGGTGATGATCGAGTTAAGAAAGCTAGATTACAAACGTTAATGGCCGATTTCAACAGAATGAAGATGAAAGAAACTGACTCCATTGATACCTGTCAGAAAGCTTACTGAGTTGTCATCAAATATGTGGAATTGGGTGAGAATATTGAAGAACCAAAGCTTGTTAAGAAATTTATTAAAAGTCTACCTAGGAAGAAGTATATCCACATCATATCTGCACTTGAACAGGTTCTTGACCTGAACAAAACAAATTTTGAAGATATTGTTGGTAGGCTAAAGGCGTGAAGAAGAAGAAGAGAAACAAGACGATCTAGGTCAAATTAATCTTATATATGCAAATACAGAGTCGCAACCGTACCAAGAGAGGTACAAATCAAACAGATAAAGAGGCAGAGGTGGACGTTCTATGTACCGAGGGAGAGGTCGAGGACGTTATGGATATCAGCAGTATGGTGGCTATAGACCAAACATCGATCTATCAAAAGTTGTGTGCTACAGGTGTGACAAAACAGGCCAATATGCTTCCTCGTGTCCCGACAGGTTGATAAAAATTCAGGAAGCAAGAGAACGAGAATGACACCACGTAGAAGGCTGAAGAATTAATGATGCACGAGGTCGTATATCTCAACGAGAAAAATGTCACACCAAGAAAACTCGAAACCAGCGTACAAGGAGAAAATATGTGGTATTTAGACAATGGAGCCAGTAAACCACATGACTGGAAACCTTAACTATTTTTCAAGGCTTTACAAGAAAGTAACAGGAAAAATAAGGTTTGGCGACGGTTCTAGGACAGATATAAGAGGAAAAGTTTCAATTCTCTTCCTAAGCAAAACCAGTGAGCCGGAAATCTTGAATGATGTTTACTATATCCCAGACCTCAGAAGAAACATTATATCCCTTGGTCAAGCAACAAAATTAGGGTGTGATGTACGTATGAAAGAAGATTACTTGATGATATACGATAGAGATGGAAGGTTACTATTGAAAGCAAGAAGATCGAGGAATCGACTCTACAAAGTCGTACTCGCAGTGGAGAAAGCAAAGTTCTTGCAAGTAGCTACTCTAAGCACTTCTAGTAAGTGGCACGTAAGACTTGGGGATGTCAGCCTAGACACCATGAAAGCAATGATAAAAAGTAGTATCCGGCATAATCAAGATCACCATCGACCGAGAAACATGTAGCTCATGTTTTCTTGGAAAGAAAGTGAGGAAGACATTTCCAAAATCAAATTCTTTCAGAGCTATTGGAATACTAGATCTAATTCATGGATATCTTTGCGGTCCTATCTCACCAGCTATGGCTGCAGGAAATAGGTATGTGCTCGTGTTAATTGATGACCACTCTAGATACATGTGGAGCATTCTTATGTAGGATAAAAGTAAGGCGTTTCTAAAGTTCAAACTGTTCAAGGCCTTAGTCGAACAAGAAACCAAAGCACTGATCAAGATGTTTCGTACCGATAGAGGTGGAGAATTCATGTCACAAGAATTTCAAGATTTCTGCACTAACTGCGGGATAAACAGACATCTCACAGCACCATACTCTCCTCAACAGAATGGAGTAGTTGAGAGAAGGAATATGACAATAATTGAGATAACTTGGAGTCTCCTAAAGGATATAAATGTCCCTGATTTTCTTTGTGGGGAAGCAGTTCGACACGCCACCTACATAATCAACCATATCTCAATGAGAACCTTGGTTTCTCCATACGATAGTTTTAATGGAATAAAACTGAATGTGGAGCACTTGCGAGTGTTTGGCTGTATAAGTTATGAAAAAAATAGAAGCTCCACATCTTAGAAAGTTGGATGACAGTTCACGTACACTGGTGCACTTAGGAACAGAACCAAGATCTAAAGCTTACCGGCTTCTTGATCCAACCAACCAAAGGATAGTGGTGAGTAGAGACGTGTTATTTGATGAGACTAAATTTGGAAGTGGGGGTGCACCACTGGAAGACAATAATTAGAACCTAGCATGTTAAACTTTGATATTGGTCGAGAAGAGAATGATAATGACAAGCATGCCATTGTCCGAGAAGAAACCAAAGATTACAACGACGATGAGCTAAGTTCCGATGACCAAGCTGCAAAGATGAACTAGGGAAAGAGTAAAACCGAGATATCTTGATGAGTACATGCTCCTTGCAGACATGGAATCAGAACGTCTTTTTCTTTCTTTAGACGAAGAACCATGAGATTACAGAGAGGCTAGAGATTTAAAAGTATGGAGAAATGCTTGCTAGGATGAGATATCTTCAATAGTAAAGAACAAAACATGGAGCCTCGTAGATCTTCCTATTGGAAGGAAACCTATTGGACTAAGTGGGTATTTAAGATGAAGAAGAACTCCAACGGAAGCATCAACAAATACAAAGCAAGACTAGTTGCAAAAAGTTATGTGCAAAAACATGGGATAGACTTTGAAGAGGTTTTTGCTCATGTAGCTTGTACTAAAACGATAAGGAACATCATTGCATTGGCGGCTTCAAAGGGTTGGGAACTTCATCATCTCGACTTTAAAATGGCATTCCACACCGGAGAATTTAGAGAAGTTATATATGTTTCTCAACCTGAAGGCTTTGAGATCAAAGGAAATGAGAATAAAGTCTATATGTTACACAAGGCCTTTTACAGATTGAAACAAGCTCCAAGGACTTGGAATTACAAGCTTAAAACGATTCTTTGCGAGTTAAACTTCACTAAGTGCTCCAAGAACCCGTCGTTGTTTATCAAGAAATAAAACAGACATACTATTATAGTAGCAGTGTATGTGGATGATCTTCTCATAACGGGGTCTGATAAGGAGATGATTATGACGTTTAAGTAAGGTATGGCAAGAAGATTTGAGATGAGCGAACTTGGGAAACTAACCTACTACCTTGGCATCGAGGTATCACAAAGTGAAGGAAGAATTGTACTAAGCCAAGAAAGATATGTGTAACCCATACTTGAAGAGGCAGGAATGGAAGAGTGTAATGCAACTCATATACCTATGGATTCAGGATTGAATCTATGTCAAGCAAAATATGAAAGGGATGCAGAAGAGAAGAGTTATAGAAGAAAGATAGGATGCTTACGATACTTATACATACACGACCAGACTTGAGCTACAGTCTGGGAGTACTAAGTCGTTATATGCATGCACCAAAGCAATCACACAAAGCAGCGTTGGCTGAGATATTTGCAGGTAACTTTGTCAGTTGAAATTGTGTATGATCAGAGGGATGATGCCGAACTGGTAGGGTATACTGACTCCAGATACAATGTGGATTCAGATGAAGGCAAGTCGACAACTGGTCATATCTTCTACCTTAGTGGATGATTACGATACACTATACATACACGTCTAGACTTGAGTTATAGCGTGGGAGTACTAAGTCGTTATATGCATGCACCAAAGGAATCACACGAAGAAGCGTTGAAACAAGTGTTGAGATATTTGCAGGGAACTTCGTCGGTTGGAATTGTGTATGATCAGAGAGATGATACCGAACTGGTTGGGTATAGTGACTCCAGTTACAATGTGGATCCAGGTGATGGCAAGTCGAAAACTGGTCATATCTTATACCTTAGAAGATGTACTATCACTTGGTGCTTACAGAAGCAAGAACTTGTTGCATTTTCTTCATTTGAGGCTGAGTTCATGACAGCCACAGAGACTGTGAAACATGCGATCTGGCTTCATGACATACTCGGAGATATCAGCATTATAACAAACAAGAAGGTGGCGATTCGGATTGATAATAGATCAGAAATTTGTACACACAAGTGTGCCCACCAAATTTGGGATAAATTATGTTAGGTTTGTAGGGTTAGGTTAGAGTCTGATTTTGTAGAGTCTGATGTTAACAAATTGAATGCAAATATTGAATGTCTAGTTTGGTTATGTTAGAATCTGAAGATAACAATTTGCAATGGTAAATTATGTACAATGAATGATAAATTCTCTGATTTTTGAGTTGTTTCTACTGATGAATACATGTCTCAATTAAAGAGAGGCTGAAGTACACAATTAAAAGTTTTGGTGCAAATTTGAAAGGTTAATTGTGTACATTTAGAAACTTTGGGGTCAAAACCGAAAAAATGTAAATACAAGGGATAAAAGGTGAAAAAGTAGGAAACTAGTAATTGGAAAATGAGACCGGTCGGTCTCTGATGAAAGCAGGAAACTCCGATCTCGAGCATAACACTCACGGTGAGAAGGATTGTCTCGTTCTGAGCATCTTGCTACAGAGAAAAATGAGGTCTTGGCGATAACAAAGCAGTTGAGGAAGCTTGGTCACCGAGATTTTATGGCTAATGAGGAAGACATGGACGTGGCGGGGTTGGTGGTGTTGCTATTGCAGCGGAGGAAAAGTTTGAAAACGATGACCATATTTAATTTATCATGGATCTCTGTATTTCTAAGCTTTTACAGTGACTTAATATCGAAGAAATGATGTGAAGAATAATGTTTTAGACTTTTTTTGTTTCAGAATTAGTAAAAATTAAAAGCAAAAAGAAAAAGGTAACTAGAAACACGTTTAGTTGCACTTAGTTGGGGTAAAGAAGTAAACAACCACTCAAAACTACCTTTGGAGTAATAAGTGTCCCATGATGTAATTAAAAGTCATAAACTGACCGAGAGTGTAGATCACTCTAGTAAAAATTAAAAGCAAAAAGAAAAAGGTAACTAGAAACACGTTTAGTTGCACTTAGTTGGGGTAAAGAAGTAAACAACCACTCAAAACTACCTTTGGAGTAATAAGTGTCCCATGATGTAATTAAAAGTCATAAACTGACCGAGAGTGTAAATCACTCACAAAAAGAAGTTATTGATGTTGCACGTTACAAACGCTCATAGGACTCCGCAAAAAAAAAATTAAATCCGAAGAACCGAATCCGATCTGAAAATTAATACCAAACCCGACCCGAAGTTAGACATATATCCGAACGAGTTCAAACTTTTGGAGTCTAGAGAATTGAAACTGAACCAGATCCGAATTATTTTAGATATTCGAATATATCCGAATCATATGTACATACTTGAATATATTATATATTTTGAAGTTGTCCAAAATATTTAAAAATATACAAATAGTCAAAAGTAAATATCTAAAATAGTTAAACAACACTCAAATTACATCAAAATTAATTAAAATATCTATTGATTCTCTATACAAATATACAAATCAAACCAATTTTTATGTTAAATTTAGATCTTTTGACATACATTACTCAAAAATACTTAAAAACATCTGTTGATTCTCCATCTAAATATTTAAATCAAATCTATTAGTATGAATTTTAAATTTAAAAATCATTTAAAAAAGTTATCCAAATCCAAACCGAATCCACAAAGATCCGAACCATATCCGAACCAAACCTGAACCAAAATTTATAAATATTCGAATGGAACTGAAATTTTTAACTCCGAAAACCCGAAACTTGAATAAACCTGAATGGAAGGGATCATAGTCAATAAATCTTTTTACTTACATTCGCACACCTCCATAGAGACGTTACAAGACGCTTTCAAGTGTATATAAAACAGACACTCCACACTTCACTCCAACTGTCAACGACCAACGTCTGTAATGTCGTGCAGTCATCATCAATTAAAGCTGCTGAAGATAATTGTGTTTATAAACGTATGACCATCCACCCAGACAAGGTACAACGATCTAATGACGAGATCTTTAACCGCTGGAAGGGTTGAAATTCACTGTGCAAAAAAACATACAAAAGTATCCCCAAAAACACTATCAATGTGAGAGTCCATCATCTACAAACTGCAGCCGAAGGTTTCAATTTCGACGCAATTGACCTTTGCGGAAAAATCATGTTGTGCAAGTGAGTTATCAATGAAGTATAATTCAACAAACTTGGATGAAATCTCAATAAAATGTGGAAGATCATCATTGCACGTGTTCACCATAACTAGCAAAATCCCTAAAGCCAAGTGCTAATGATCAAAAAATAGAAAAGAGTTTTTCCACAATTAGCAACTCTAACGGTTAATTTAGAATATAAGCATTACAAGTGATGACTCATGATCCTGCTACCATTGCAGAAATACTCGGCACATCAAGAGGGATCTCCCAAACTTGCATGTGGGTAAGTAGAAAGGAAACCGTGCAGATGTAGACAGATCGCCCAGAGAAAGAGGCAGACAATGGCACTACATGTGTATGAGCTATTTAATGAAACATGTCAGAATAGTAACTTCCAAGAAATCATTGGCTTGTCACTAAGCCTTAACCTATTTTTATGCGAGCATTGCATGGAACATAGAAATGGTTAGATACATAGCCTATGGAAATTTTTAGTGACCATAAGTATTGGTGGTGTGGATACACACGCTGTTTGATTCTGAAGTTACACATAGTTTTTTAGTCTGTAGATATCGGAAAAGGGAATGGTGCAGAAGAAACCAGGAAATAGTTTGGAAGCCGGGTGATAGGTTATGCATTTGCTATGGCTGGTTAAGACATTCTGGTTATGATCCAACGCAAGAGTATGCCAGCTGATCTAGTACTGATCCTCCTTAAGAATAATGAAGTGATCTTAGGTATGGACTAGATGAGAATATATCGAGCCACTCTAGACTGTCACCGAGGAAGAGTATGGTTTAACAGTGGAACTGGACGGATCGATTTCCAAGGAATATGATCGACTTCGAGAAGTTTTGTTATCTTGGAAATCCAAGTAGAACGGATGTTAGAGAAGGGTTGTAAGGCCTACCCGGCCCTCGCTAATTAATTGTTTTCTTGTACTGTCTCCACAACCGACGTTTAGAAAGGAGTGGAACTTGGAGGGATTCCAGTGGTAAAAGAGTTAGAGGATGTGTTTCAGACTTTGATGGGTTTACCACCTGAACGGTTGGATCCATTCACGATCGAGATTGAACCAAGAACGAATCAATTGTCCAAAGAACCATGTCGAATGGATCCAACAGAAATGGTCGAGCTAAAGAAGCAATTCGAAGAATTTGGGGAGAAAGGGTTCATTCGTCCAAGTAGTTCATCGTGGGGAGAACAAAATGAAGAAGGATGAGAGTTTTTTTTTCTATGCATTGACTATTGGGGATTAAATTTAGTTAATGTGAAGATCAAGTACCCATTGCCCCAGAGAGATGAGTTACTAGACCAGCTAAGAGGGGAAAATTGGTTATCCAGGATCGACTTGGCTTCAGGGTATCACCAAACGCAATTGATCCAACAGGAGTATGGAAGACAGCCTTTCGGGCAATATATGACCACTACGAATATGTGTTCATGCCATTCGGCCTAACCAATGCACATACCGTATTCATGAAGATGATGAATGGGATATTCCACGATTTCTTGGATGAGTTTTTTTATCATCTTCATATATGACATACTTGTTTATTCAAAAGATCAGGAATTGCAACAAGGTCATCTAAGGGCCATTCTGGAGCCTTTAAGGTAGTATAAACTCTTTGCCAAGCTTAGCAAGTGCAAGCTTTGGCAAAGAAGTTTAGCCTCCTTGGGCACGTTGTATTTGATAAAGGAGTTGCAGTGGACTCATACAAGATATCATCACATTGCCAAGCTAAGGAATTCCACCGAGGTAAGAAGATTCCTCGGGTTGGCTGGATACTAAAAAAGATTCATAAAGGGATTTTCAAGTATGGATAAGGCCATGACTCGACTAACTGGGAAGGATGTGAAATTCACATGGTCCGAGGCATGTGAAAAACATTTTGTAGGGCTAAAGGATATGCTGACGAGTGCACCCGTCCTAGCCTTACTCGAGACAGACGAGTCTTATGTGGTCTACACGGATGCATCAATAAATGTGATTGGTTGTGTCTTGATGCAGAAAGGCAAGGTGTCGAGGAAATTGAAAAATAATATACAGAATTACACCACTCATGTCTTGGAGATGGCTGATGTCATGTCCCCGATCCCCACTAGGATCACCAGGACATACCATATGACAAGGGAATGTGCAAGCAAGCCGAAAGACACAAAGGCAAATGTTAAATGGTCTGAATACATGTTCTAAAATGTGTTCTTTGCGGCCGCATAGTCATCAGAAAAAAAGGTGAATTGGTCACCGACCGCCACAATTTGACATTAATCGCTCAGTTAATCAGAAAAGTTTCAAAGTTCTTTGTTTTATAGATTTGAAACTTGATAGCACATGCTATGTTATGGATTTGTATTATTTAAAACAAAACTTGCAAGATTAACATGAAAGAACATTGAAACCGCAGAGAAAAAGGCTACAGGGTCGCAGGAAGGGTAGAAGAAGAGGAAAATTCTGTCATTTACTATTTGATTTAACTTAATAGCAAAAAATTGTCCACAACCAACATAGCTTCCCTCGAAACCAGGTTATTTTAACTAATTAAGGTAGTTGAGACCACTAGCCCATGCTTTCAACACAAGAAAATTGAATATATTTAAGATATAACTCTCACACTTGTATAAAACACTAAAATAACTCTTCGATGAATCCCTGTATAGTCCCAATTTAATTGATTACGCGCTAGGCCCTACCTGACCGCATGCTTTACGCGTAGCATATTTTCGACCTATGGTCTGAATAATTTTTTAAGTGTGAGTGATGATCGAGACTTAACCAAGGAAAAAAGGAAAGTAAAAAATGGAGGTAGACTAGCTAGACGAAGCTTAAGTTTGACCTCAGCCAAATCAGATCAGCTGGATCAGCAGACCGTCGAGCTCAGCTAGATGGATCAGTTGCGAGAATCATAACTCAGTTGGGAGGAGTATTCGAAAGTTAAGCCAGTTGGTCGGGTCTGGTCCATTACGGTCCCAAGGGTCGAGCATTAGGGGATTCGGACTTGCGAGAAAAACCTTAGCATATGTGGCAAGCGTGCTAAGTGGTTGAATGGTTTATAGCCGGACAGTTGCGAGTGGACATATGTCTACTCGGTTGAGAAAAAGGCACCATTTCACTTTGGAAAGCGATTGGCCAGTTTATCAAATACAAAACCTTAAACACTATTTTGGGCTCATGATTCCTTAGGCAAATACCCAAAAATTGGGAAATCAAAGGGAATCTAAAAGAGAGAAACTTGGTCGTGAGGAGGGAAGAATTGATCAGTAGCCAAGCCAAGAATGCAAACAACTATGGTTACTGGAAGATCAATCTGACATGAATCCTTCAGTTACAAACGATAAGGAGAAGCATGTAGGCACTCATGAGTGCACGTTTAAGGTGAGTGGATAGACCATCTATGCCTTCGACCATAGAATTGATCAATCTGATTGATCCTATGGTTGAGCATTTTTAAGCGGTTACATCTTTTTCTTTGTAAACATGATTGTTTATCCTTTTCTGCATAACAATCGAGTGATTTAAACAAAGGTCCAAGTAATGGACCATGGATGTAAGTCGGTCGGCTCATGTAGTACGTGGCCTAAGGGTCATATTTTATAGATCATTGATCATATCTAATTGGCTTGATCGTGTGATTTGCGATTTTGGGTTTGTTCAAGGATTAGACAAGTTGATCTAAATTCAAAATTTTGACTTAACTGACTCGCCTAAACGACTGAGATGGTCAGAAGTTATAAGACAAAAAATGGGTTAAACTTAATAAGAGACAAACCACAAGTTTCATGATAGAAATCGAATTCACTAAGTTATCGATATATTGTTTATATTGTTGTTGATTTCAGGATCTGAAGGTGGTCGTGGGAAGGAATTGGCTTAGCAGGATGAAAAAAAGCCTGGACGATGGGTAGTGTGATATGCTGATTAGGATAGTTTACATTGTAATATCCTATTTTACATAAAACTCCCAATCTAACGAATCCTTTGTGATGTAATAAAAAAATCATTTTATCCTTAATCTAACTATATTTTTAATCATACATACTCTATAACATGAATAACATAACAAGCAAATTGAACTTATGAATATAAGGCTATAAAATCGATTGAATGGCTCATTTTCATAGGTGAGTGAAAACAAACCTCTTTGGACTTAGAGTCCAGATAAGGTGTTTCAGCCACAATGGTGTTTGCATTAAAGATATGGAGATTATATCTCTCTGGGATTAAAGTGAAAATGTACACCGACCACAAGTCATCATGTACATCTTCACACAACCTGAGTTAAACTTAAGAAAAGAAGGTGGATGGAATTTTTGGCTGAATATGATTTAGACACTGCTTATCGTCTGGGCAAGGAAAAATTGGTCACATATGCACTAAACAAGAGATGGGCTGAATCTTGGCTGAAAGGGAGTCAGAAGTGCTTGATGTCATGATTTGAACATTGCATCTTATTGCCTTGTCCAATGATCATGAACCAATGGGTTTTGGTGCAGCATACCAAGCAGACTTACTAGATTCGGATTGCTTAAGAGAAAGATGAGAATCTTAACAAGGTTTCTCAAAATGATAAGACCGAGTACCAAACATAGAACAATGGGACGAACCTTGTCAATGGTCAGGTTAGTGTGCCGAATAATAAGGGATCAAAAGGACTACATTATGATGAAAGGTCACAAGTACAAGTTCTCTATTCACCCCAGACTTAACAAGATGTATCACGACCTGATAAGATACTACCATTGGATCAGGACGAAGAGGAATGTTGTAGTGTGATTGGTAAAGTTTCCAACTTGCCAACTCGGTGAAGGCTGAAAAGGAGTTTTGAGTGGTTTGTTGCAAAAATTTCCACTCCATAATGGAAATGAGATCATATCACGATGGAATTTGTAACTGGCTTGCCAACAACACGGAACAAGAGAGACATTGTATGGGTTGTTGTGTACAGATTAACAAAATTTTCTCACTTCATCACCATATAGAAGATTAATGTAGTTGGGAAGATAGTTTGGAAGTACATGAATGAGATAGTTTAGTTGCATGGAGTTCCGGCAAGCATTATCTCGTATAGGGATTCTCGGTTCACTTTGTATTTCTAGAAGGCTTTCTTACAGAAAACCTTAAGAATTATAGTGGACATGAGCAGCGCCTATCATCTGCAGAAAAATGGTCAGTCGTAAAGAATCATCCAAACATTGGAAGATATGTTGCGGGCATGTACCTTTTATTTGAGAAATTCTTAAGAAGACATTTTCCTTTGGTCGAGTTTGCCTACAACAACAGCTTCCACACTATATTTGGATCTTGCCACATGAAAAATTATATGGGCGGCTATGTCGGACACCTTAATGGGCCTAAGTGGGGGATCACATCTTGATTGGTGGAAGAAACAACAAAGAAGATAAAAAAAATCTTGAAAAACAAGTTGAAGGAAGCACAAGATAGACATAAAATCTATGGGGGCAAGAGTCGGAAGGACCTTGAGTTTGCAGTAGATGACCTGGTCTATCTCAAGATGATAACCTTCAAGGATCGATCAATAGTTTCAAGGAGAGAAAATTTAGATCGGAGATACTTAGTTCCATTTAGGATCATTGAAAGGGTTGGTATAGTTGCTTACAATCTGAGCTTGCCAACCAAGATGGAAGCATTTCACAATGTATTCCATTTATTTCAACTAAGGAATTGTCTAACGGATCAAGACATAATAGTGCATGAAATTATTTTGGAGTTAGGTGAGAACCTCAACTTTAAAGACAACACCCGTACAAATTATTACCGGCTGGAAAAGGGAACAAGGACAAGGTTTATCTAAATGATCAAGGTTTTTTGGGATTGCAATGGGAAGGAGGAAACAACTTGGGAAACGGAAAACAAAATGAAAGCTGATTTTCCTAAGTATTTTAATCAGTTCGCAAATGAAGAAACACTTGGTCCGGATTTGGGATGAATCAATTTCAAGTGGGAGAGACTTGTCATGTTCCCAATCCTCAAATATTGCCGGTACATACCATGGGGCTAAGGAACATACAATCCAGTCCCAATACACAATGACAAGCATTTCATGGTATGAATAAATGGTTTGATGTGATGATCGAGACTTAACAAATGAAACAAATGAAAGTAAAGAAATGGAGCTAGACCGAGCTAAGGAATGAGTGAGACTAGCTAGGATAGCTGGAGGAAGCTTGGTCTTATCTAAGCCAAGTCGCATCAGCTAGATAAGTTGAGACTCCAATATCAACTATCTGGATCAGTTGCTGGGAAGATCAACTCAGATGGGAGGAATGTTCGGAAGTTGGGCTAGTTGGTCAGGCCCGGGTGGTTACATGTCCAAGGGTAGATCATGGTTCAAGCAAGAGTTGATATGGACTTGGGAGACAAGACTTAACACATGTGGCAAGCTTAAATGGTTTATGGTTGAACAATTGCAAATAAACATGTGTCCAATGGGTTAGGCAAAAAGGCACCCTTTTGCTGTAAATACAAAGCCTTAAACACGATTTGGAGCACAAAATTACTTAGGGAAAAAAACCAAAAAATCAGAAAGCAAAGGCAATCCAAAAGAGAGAAACTTGATTGTGAAGAGGGAAGAGTTGATCAGTTAGTCAAGCAAAGAAGCAATCAACTACGATTATTTGAAGATTGATCCGACATGGATAATTCAGGGGAAAATGATAAGGAGAAACAAATGGGCACTCATGAGCGCACATCTAAGGTGAGTAGATGGACAGGTTAGGCCTTCAGCCATAGACTTGATTGATTCGTCGATTATGTGGTTGAGCGGTTAAAAATGGTTACATTTTTTCTCTATAAATTTGATCGTTTATTCTTTCTTTTTGCATCATGATTGAGTGACTTAGCCTCAAGTTCGATTAATGGACCATGGATATAAGCCAGTCCGATCATGCAGTTTGTGGCTTAAGGGCCAGATGCGATAGATCGCTGATAATTTCCAATTGACTTTATCAAGTGATGAGCGATTTTGGTTGGTTCAAGAATGAGATGGTTGATCTAAATCTGAAAAATGGACTTTATTGACTCACCTAAATGACTAAGATATTTGGGATTTATAAGGGAAAAGATGGGTTAAACTTAGTAGGAAGTGAAAATGATCGTGGGAAGGAATTAGCTTAACATGAAGATTTTAAGCCAAGAAGCAGGGTGGTTTGATAGACTCATTAGGATCGTTTACATTGTAAGAACCTATATATCAAACTCTCAATTGTGACGAATCTTTTTTGATGTAAATAAAGAATCAGTTTATCCTTACTCTATCCATATTGTTGATCATTTGGACTCTATAAAATGTATCAAAGAACGACCAAATCGAACTTAGGAATATAAGGCCTTAAAATCGACTTAATGGCTCGTTTTCATCTAGTGAACGAGTGGAACAAAGCTCTTTAGACTTAGAGTCCGGGATGAGATCTTTCATGATTTCCCAGATGTGTGAGTGGATGATCAGATACTTTTGAGGGGAGATGCGGCTCATCTTTGTGAATGAGATTATGCTATTAAGCCACGTAAGTTAATGTTGTCTTGGCGTTAATTCTGTCTCAGTCTTCATTTTTACTGTGGGATAAAACAGCTTCCTACTAATAACTTGTTCGTGTTCGTCTGTGTTTTGAGTTTCTTCTCCGAGTTTTTATTGGTTATCGCTATGTCTCAAGGTGAATGGTTACAAGGTAAAGTTTTGAGTTCTACCAATTATTTGCTATTACATATTTTAAAAAAGTTTTGTTGTGGAATCAATTGCCATAGATTCTACATTTTGTCAACAATATATTGTAAAATATTCTTTTCAAATTCTGGAACCAGTTACCGTAGATTCTACATTTTGTCAACGATATATTGTAAAACATTATTTTCAAATTTGAAATGATATTTACATAGAAAAAAGTTTGCTACTCACACCTAGCTTTTTTCTTAATTTTTGATTAAACTGAACATACACTAGTAAAATAATCGACTATATTGTGGCTATAAGTGAAAGTTTGTGGTTATATGAAGCATTAGTCAGGAAATAAAAAAAATGTTGTTATATTTTAAGTCATAACAAATCAGAGCTTTTTAGCCACAATTTTACCACGACACATCTACGGCTAAATTATCAATGTTTTAGTTATGAAATATTTGTGGCTATTTTAGTTACAAAAATAAATGTAACTAAAACGTGACACAAATAAACTGTAATACTTTCGAAAATATTATAATAAAATTATAAATACAAATAAAAATTTTATATACTGAAATTAGTTTACAAAACTAAAACCAATTAAAAAATTAAAACCGGCAACCCGGTTTATTAAACTAAACTAAAAATTTAACCCTAATAATCAACTTCACCACCACGCGGCATGCACCACCACCGCACGACCACCCCGCCCCACCGCACCACGCTTCACTGGAGACACCGCTGTGTGACACCACCACTCTCTCTGTTCCAGAAGATTGTAGTTTTACAATTTTCACACACTTTAAAATAAAGTTACAATACCAAAAATAACCTATTTTAATACGTAACTTAAAGAAAAAAAAATTATATTTAGTAATTCTTAATTAATATGGATAAAATGGAGACAAAGCTATAAAGTTACATTGAAATACAAAACTATAAGATTTTTGAAACAAATAAAAATATCAAAATTACAATCTTTGTAGAATGGAGGGAGTATATTTTATAGTTATATTTTTTTATGGTTTATACTCCCTCTATTTCAAACAACTGGTTTTAAGTTCATTGCACACCGATTAAAATTACAAAATTTATTGAATCTTTCTCGTTCGCCTAAAAACAACAATAGTTACAAATAATTCAACTAATAAAAATAATAGTGTAGAATACAAATGTATTTGAAATGAAAGTCTAAGGAAATAGATTTGAAATTTATGTTTGAGATTAGATTTAAAATTTAGGTTTGGAGTTTATACTTAACTTTAGTGTTTATGATGTAAGTTTCAGATTAAAAGATTTGGGGTTAAGAGTAGGATTTAAGAATGAAGTTTGAAAATATAAGATTTGTACCTTATATTTAAGATTTAGTGTTTTAAGTTTTGAAATATAAGATTTGATGTTTATATTTATGATTTGTGGTATAGGGACTAGGTTTATATTTTAAGTTTTGGAGTATAATATTTAGGTTTAAGATTTGAAATTAAATTTTGAAAAGAAAAAAATGATTTTAAATGTAAGATTAAAATTTAAATCATGAAAAAATTATTTTAGAAGTTTTTGTTTAGGATTTAGGATTTCAAACCATATTTATGGTTCGGGGTTCAAATAGATACAAAAAAATTGTGGAAAATCATTTTCGTGGCAATTTATATAGTTATTAAATATTTCGTGACATCATAGTAAAAAGATATTTTATGGATTAGGTACGAAAAAATATGTGCCTAGATCTGTAACGCCCCAAACGTTTAAGGTTAATGGGCCTTTTATGTCCATTATTTCGGTTCGTGGGCCCAATTTTGTGCGTGGGGTGGTGTGTTAAGGTACGAAAGTCATGTTTACTAACCATGCAATCACAAAATGACATTTTTTTGTGCTTTGGCCTCACTCGCAGGATATAGTGAATCACTTCCCGATAGGTCAATTATCTTTCCACTACTTCAACGCAAGCAAGCTTAAATCTAGAGTTTTAAATAGATTTATGCCCGAAAATGTAAGCGCACTTTGATGATATAGGTATCCAAATCAATCTATTAAGCCCTTCATCATATCTCATAAATAGGGAGGTTACAATTCACCCCATTTATAGAGCGCAATGCCCGTGTTACACACCACAACATGTCTCAAGACGCTACTTGGGTCAGAACCGAGATCGCTAACCAGCTTTGATACCACTTATAATACCACGATCACCCACGACTAATGCGCCATTCACGCCCGCTCTGTCGGCCCGTGGGCTTTTTTCATGCGATAGGAGGCAGTGCGTTAATTTTTCGGAGGTTCGAAATCATTTTTACTAACCCTACAATCACCATATAACATTTTCCGTGAGTTGGTCTCACTCGTACGATATCGCGAATCACTTTTTCGATAGATCACTCATTCTTCCGCTACTCCAATGCAAACAAAATTAACTTTGGAAAAAAAATATGTACCCAAAAAAGTAAATATACTTTAATAATATAGATAGTCAAATTAATTCTATTAAATATTTTATCATATATCAAAAATCGAGATATTACAAACTTATGAAAAAAAAATATTCCTTGTAGATTAGTCACGGTTTTAACCACGTTTTATTTCGTTACAACTTTGTTATAAATTATTCGTAGCAAAACTGTTGCTATTTTTGGTCACATTTTGTTTCATAGTAATTTTGTAATTTTTTGTCACGGTTTTCACACGAATAGCCACATTTTTTTATCGTAGCTTTTTCAAAAAAAAACAATCATAGCTTTTTAAAGTTTGACCCGAAAATTTTGTATCGATTTCGTGATTATAGCCGAGATCTCTACTAGTGATATTCTTTCGTCAAAAATTTATAATCACACTTATTTTCTAGTTTTGTTGTTTGACAACAAATTTGACTGATCAGCTTTAAACCTTTCATCAGAAACTGTTTATGTGCACCGCCTCAAGAATATCGAAATAGTTACTAAAACTTAAAATTAGTTTTTAAACAAGAAGCTTAAAACAAAACAAGAGAAAAAACAAAACCAAACAAAAAAATAGGAGACTATACTGCCTTTGAGAATCTAACTCGCCGTTTGTGTACAGTGAATCCTATGTTTTGGATCCCATGATCTGATCCAGCCTTGATCACTTACTTTCTTTAGGGATTTAGCCTCTCTTCTACATATCTATAAATATTTGAACTCCTCCGTCTATTACAAAAAGAAAAAAATATATCGAACGGTTACCGTTTTTTATAAATTTTTACTCAATATACAGATTTCAAAAACAAATTGTTAAGGGAATCTCAACTAATCCCAAAATGGGTTAGTTGGTTAAAATAAATGAAAAGAATAGTGTTAGTTGGTTTGTAGAAACCCATGTATATATATAAAATACAGTGAATGTAAATGACATCCCACGTGAATTGTTTTTATATTACATCGAAGTTGTAATTGAGTTTTAGTATTTTTTATTCTGCATGTGCTCTGCAGTTTTTATGGCTAATTATATAAATAAGCTTAATTATATGTACCACCTAATACCTCCAAAGATACTGTGTGTTTTTTTTTGAGAAAGAATGTATACGTATAACACAAAGTGTCTTCATCACCGAATGAGAGACTCTTATCTTGTTTTTAAATACATACGAGTACGTTTTCATTTAAATGTTGTAATATGTGGGCTGTGTACACTTGTATTAATTATTGTAAATAGAAATGCTTGTGATAGAATCTCTATGTATGAGTAAGGTTGAATTACCGTTTGCTTCGTATAATTACATTCAATTAAAGATTTCAGATGCCCTTACATGTACTTACAGATAATGTTTTTTTTTATAAACATACATACAAAATACTATTAGCAAAAAATAAATTATCGTGTGTTATCTTTAACCGCGAACATAAACATACATTTGGAAAATGAAAACAGTTTAATTTCTTCGGTACTATGGTACCCTCCTTTTTTCGGGAAAAGTGTTTTCTTTTTCGATATATCCACCTTGATTCTATTTGTTTAATTTACCCTATATATATAAAGGACAGCTAAAAATAATACCTTTAATTTCAAATATCACAATTAAGTATTTCTCAACAAGTACAGTCATTCATATCATGATTTTTTGTCATTCATATGATGATAGATCTAGGTATATATTTTTTGTACCAATCAACACCTTTTTTTGTCTGATGTACCAATCAACATTTTAGAACCGAAATCTTCTTATATTTTTTCTTAAAAAAGAAGAGAAATCTTCTTATTTAACTTATCATAAATACCAAAATGTTGATACAAAAAAATAAAAACAAGTAAAATTATATGATGATAAGCTTCAATTTTTGATAAAACATCCAATCAACATTTTAGAACCGAAATCTTCTTATATTTTTTTTTAAAAACAAAAATCTTCTTATTTACCTTATCATAAATACTAAATGCTAATATAAAGAAATAAAAGCAAGTAAAATTATATGATTATAAGCTGCAAGTTTTGATAAAACGTCCATTGAACCGTTGATATAATTCTAAAACACAACTATTATTTACTAGGGATATTATAGTTTTATGAATATTTAAGTGAGATAAAGCGTACCCATTTCACACTTTCACCAGTGACTTACATGCATTGATCCTCTACCATAAAGAAATCATTTTCTTTAGTTTTCCAAATACTAAGCAATCTCTTCTTTTTTTTTTCTTAGCTTTTTCTTTCTTGGCTTTATCTTCTCTCCTGATGATAGAAACTTTTTCCAGTCAAAATTTAAGAGCTTTAAAGTGAAACTTCCACTAAGGTTTTTATACATATACTTGAGACACATTTTCTCTTCTTGTTCTCTCTTCCCTTCTCTCTTGGTTTGGTCTAAAATGGCGTCAAAAGGAAATAAACCAATAAGAAGAACAACTACAAGAAGAAGAAAAACAATCAAGAACCCATCTTCTCCATGTAGTATCAGTAGTGACGTCACTTCAACGTTATCATCTACTTCAATATCTTCAACCGCTACGTCAACGTCGCCGATTCCAGCCGGTGGATGTTGTACTCCGAAGTCTAAGAAGTCAAGAATACCGGAGATGATGACATGTCCGCCGGCGCCGAAGAAGCAAAGGGTTGCCCAAAAGTCTGCTTTGAGGAGGAGACAAATCACTTTCTTTGCTCCTCCAGATGTAGAACTCTTCTTTGTTTTGGCACTTGGTCATAATCATGCTCAACAAACCGACAAATAAAGTTAAGTTTTAATTAGGGTTTTGTGCCTGTTCTCATGGTATGATCAATCTCAAGCTTCTTGTTTGATTCAAATACAATAATTGAAGGTATATTATAGCGAGTGTAGTGTGATGTTTTTTCTTCTCATCTTGGATTTGCCCCCTCTTTGGTTCTCTTTGTTTTTAGTATTTGGACAATTTTGAATTAGGTAGGCTTGAATGTGTGGTGGGGTATAATTAATCAAATGCCCTTTCTCTTTTTATTTAGTTATTGTGAATTAGGTAGGTTTGAATATGTATTCTGTAATTGAATGATGCTTGCTAACATTTCAGGATTGTTAGCTTTGCAATTTTGTTTGTATTTTGGTTTGAGTTAATTGCGAGTTGGGTTATATTGTTTTACATACTTTATTAGTTTTGTTCATCAAAAACAATTCCATTGAAAAGTACTTCTGGTATATTTTTCATTTCTTTTAAAGTATATGTAAAGTATTGAAATGAGACCATTTTAATGAGAGTGACAGCGCACATTTAGAACCTTTGATCCGAGTTCAAAATATGTTTAAGTTCCACAGAAAATATATTTTTTTGTTGTATCAAAATATAACGCTAATGGATGCACAATAATACACATACAAAAGTTATGGGTATAAAAAAGATTCAAATATTCTGTTGTTGGATTTAAAGTGGAGTATTTTTTTTTGTTTAACTAAAGTGGAATATAATAGTTGAAAATTACTGTGCAAATTTACTTGGAAATTTAATTTACTCTGTAACTATAAAAAAAAATTGAATTTAATTAGTAAAAAAGAAAGAGATAAAGGATATGTTGAAGACATGGCCAATGTGTCGGAGCAGACAATAACATCTTCGAGGGGAATCCAATGAAAGGACTCGTGCGGCATTCTTCATCATTTTCTCTTTTTCATTTTTTTCTCCCACTTCCTCTTTAAGAACAAAATAAATAATTACAATTTATAACGAATGTATATATAGAGTAGGTAAGAAAACGACACAATAGCTATGATATTATTTACGTAATTTAAGTATTCCTTTTCCCATCATTATTTATTTTTGATTTATTGCATATTCAGACTTCAATAATTATAAGATGAGGACGTACGCATCATATGATTGAAGTTATATCAACTTACATCCCTCCGTGCACTATTCATTCGTTCCTACGTTATTAAAAAGGGTCACTTTTTAGAATGTACAACATCGATGAAAAATATTTCCAATTTCGAAATTTTCTACAAAACACTTGGCTGAAAAGAAAGTTTACTTTATACTTTGGCCATGTATTAAACATATGCTTCGTCTATCAACAATGTAAAGTTCTTACATTGTTTATTTATTTAAAGAATTTTCCATCCTTTGAAGAACATATTTCATGATAATAATAAAATTAAAGCTGAAAGTCAGTTAGTGGCAAATTTTTGATGGCTCTTTAAATTAGAAAATAATAAAGGGGAAATTCACAGAAAATATGTCATTGACCAAAAAGAGTAAAACACAAGAAAATTGAAAAACTTTGAGCACAAACGTATATCACAATATCTTCAAACGAATCCTTTATTAGAAGTTCTTTAAACAAATTACATTTCACAACCTGTAAATCAACACTGACCAACTCTTAAACACTTCAACATACAGATTGACACAATCTTTCTCTCGCACAATAATCCTCTGTTTTTCTCCAAAGGCGTCTCTTAACACGATTAAGCCATACTATTATATACTAGGTCGTCCTAAACTTGTTAGACGATAACTACAATCTCTCATTCTATTTTCTAGAATCTGTTGATTTTGATGCTTATTCTTGTAGAAGCTTATCCTTCACAAATCCACGTCATCTCATGATTATCGATGACTCCAGCCTATTATTGGATCAGCATTGTTTCGGTTGAACACTTTAACAGCACTTCCAAGTCTCAACAATCTCCCCTTTTTTTAGTGTCTATGATCACCAACTATCTGAGATCAAAAATACACATCGCAGCAACAAAAGCAATTCCAATCCTCATCCAACTAGTAACTTTAGCTAGTCACTGAAACATTCATAACATAATACAATCATAACTCAAACCGTTAGATCATCTCAGTACATAGCCATATCCAAACACATAGCCATATTCTAGCAAGCTTCCTCATCCTAGCGGTAAGGGCTTGTCTTCGATTTCTAGGTCGGGGATCGTCGCTCATCATGAGAGAAGTAAAGATGCGAACAAAGGTTTCTTTGGGCTGTCACCGGAGAGGAGAAGTGTGTACTTTTGGTTTTAACCTAGTCACACTTAAAGATAAATGGGCTTGCCAAGATGGGCCATTAGTAATTGGTTCTAAGAAAAAAACAAAAGCAACCATGATTTATAAGTAGCGGGATGCAAAATCCATTTCTTTCACCAGTTATCACTAATTTAGGTTCTTGGCATAAGACGATATCCTTGACTTACAGATTAGTCACATCAGCAGATTCGCCTTCATTTATCATAACCTTTTGA
>CAJHQQ010003850.1:0-36940 GCA_905132885.1 Moricandia moricandioides | reverse complement strand
TTGGGTATGGGTCGGCTTCGTTCGGGTCTTACCCAAAAAATACCTAAAACACACAAAATACCTGAAAATACTTAAATATCCAAAAATCTAATTTTTTATCCAAAATCTGACCTGAATACATATAAAATACCCAAAATATTATCTGATACACCAGACTATATTTTTGAAAATCTACAATTTTATCAAAAATCCAAAATTATATTTGAAAACCCAAACCCAATACTTAAAAAATATCCATAATACCAAAAATATACTGAAATATCTATATACACTACAAGAAAACAATTACTTAGTGAGGGCAGATTTCGTGGCTATTTCCTCGTAAAAGAGGGTTTACGAGGAAATAACCACGAAATGGTAAACCTCGTGCCACGTTCGTCGTAAATACATTTTCCTCGCTAAATCTACGTAAAGTTTACGAGGAAACTTTTCCTCGTAACAGTGGGCCTAAATTTCCTCGTAAATACCACGCAAAGTAACCACGCACAATACACGCTAACTTTTCCTCGCTAAATACATGTAAATGTTTTCTCGTAAATTACTGGCTAAGCTTTCCTCGTTAAATCCACGTAATATATTCCTCGTTATGTTTCGTCGTAACAGCCACGTAAAACATTCCACGTAAATCCCACGGTAGTTTCAGAAGTTAATTCCTCGTAACATTAACGAGTAATTAACTTTGAAACTTATTTTTCCCTGCATTTATAATTTTATTAAATATAATAAAATATTTTTGAAAATAAAATAAAATTAATTAAATAGAAAAAAATATTTTATAAATATTTAAGTTTTATACAATTTGTATTACAACAAAAGGAAACAAGAGCTATGGGTTCTGGGAGTCGTCGTTCCTTCTGTCCATCTCGTTCTGGTCTGGGTCTGGAATGCCCAATTGTCTCCGTCTCGCAGCTAACATTAGCTCCAATTACGGATTTCCAGCCGCTAGAACGTCCAGGAACTCTCGAGTGAACCCATTTGAGCTTGCGTCGCGTGTAACTCCGCACGCAGCTGAGCAGTCTCATCTTCCTGTCGTTGAGCATAAGACGATGTCGCTATTGGGACATCATTAACGGAACCATTCCCCAATCTACGTTCATTTTTCTTAGGGACGACCTTTTAAAAAAATAATAATTAATGTTAGTCAATAATAAAAAGAAAAGATATTAAATGAATAAGAAGAAAACAATTTTACCTCCTCGTAAATCTCATCCACTTGAGCTGTGGATAATATAACGGGTGTCCCATCGGCGGACTGCTGGGTCAGCTGGGTTTGGCGTTCTTCAACCCGAGCAACAACGTCGTTGTAGATTTGCTCGGATCTAGGATCTACAAATTTCCCAGTCTTGTTCTTGTGGGTCCTCTCGTAAAGTTTCTTAAGAGAGGGTAGAACTCCCGTCTCTTTAGCCTAAATTTTTTTTAAAAATAATTAATCAATTACAATATATATAATTAAAAAATTAATAAATTTAAATATTTATTTACCATTTGTAGACGGACACCGGTGTGTGGTGTTTAACCTGAAGCGTGAAGCATGGGCAAGTTGCCATGCTCGTCTCTCTTAAGACAGGAAGAGGAGCAGCTGTTGGAGACTCTGATCGAAGATGACAAGTTTCAATAACGTATGAGGCCATCCCACACCTCCATTGTGAGCTCAGCGGGCTTCCCGTGCTCATAACCGTCGACCAAATAATCTTCCTTCCAGTTAGACACTGTGTCCAACAATCGCTCTTTTGCCTTTTTGATAAAAACTTCCTTCACGTCCTCGTTCACTCCTATAGACCAACGCCATTTTTGCTGTAAACCAAATTAAAAAAATATTAACATTAGTCTAAAAATATTTTAAAAATTGTAATAATAAAAAATAAAATTAATAGTTACCGCGAACATTTTGAACCACGTCTTTCGGACGTGGTTTGACGTCGTTTACCAGTTCGGATGTGCGGCGGAAAAATAACCTTTGATCACGGTCCGAGCGACACGACTATCGGCCCCAAACCTGAATAGAAAAAAAACAAATTAACATTATTAAATATTTGAATGTTGCTATAAATAAAAAATATATTTAAATATGAAACGTACCAGTAAGCGTCTTCCTTTTGGTCGGGGTCTAGGACTGGTAAACCTTCCCTGCCTGGCTGAGCAAGAAGGTCCTCGAAGGTGTACATAGCATAAGGAGCCGTCGGCGGCACGAGCAAGTCGGGATGAACTTCAGCCGCATCAGGAGGAGGAGGAAGAGGAGGAGGAGGCGACTGCGAGACTCTCTGAAAAGACTGAGTCTCAGGGACAGTATCCGGAACCGAACCGGGAGATGAAGATGATGCGCCTATATGTGTACTAGGCCCGGTAAACAGGTCTCTGTAATGAATCGTCGCTTTCTTAAGCTTATTAGCTCTAACCATCTACAAATACAAATTAATTCAACATATTAATAAAAAAATATAAATATATATATTACTAACCACCTAAAAACATAAATATACTACTAACCACCTAATAAACTAAATTCTCTAAACTAACCACCTAAACTAATCCTACACTAATTACCTAAACTATCTAGAGACGAAGTAGAGAGGAATACCTTAAGAGGAGATAGAGAGGAAGTTGCTACAAATGAGAGAAATGTAGTGTCTCGAGTTTATATAGGCAATTATATTTCCTAACCACCAAGTATATTTACGAGGAAATAACCAGGCACGTGTTTATTTTCTCGTAAAACCCACGTAAATTTACGAGGAAATAACCAGGCCCGTGTTTTTTTCCTCGTAAAGTCCACGTAAAGTTACCAAGGAAATAACCAGGCCCGAAGGCAATTATATTTCCTAATCTCCCTAGTAAATCATGCAATTTTCAATGCAAACGTCTATCATCTCCGAAGGCAACCCAAGACTATAAACCAATTTCTGAATCTCATAATAAGAATCAGCAGACACATTGTCTTCCGGCAAATACTCTTTAAACAAGTCTGCCCAAGCATCCATGCAATTTCCAGGAAGATTGTGATCGGTTTTAATATTCATCATTCTAGCAGCCAACGACAATTTAGAGAGACCTTCTCTACAACCACTGTAAATTGGTTGATTCGCAGCATCTAACATTTCATAAAAAAATTTAGCATCTATATTAGGTTCTTCATGAGCTTCATCATGAGCTACAAATGCATCACATACCATATCATGAACCCTATCATAATCTACCATTTGTTTCTCCTGATGGTAACTATTTTCATTATGCAAATGATCAATCGCGGATTCAACCTGAAAATTGCTACTACTATTACTAGGTTCATTCCCACAATTACTATAACCTTCTCCATGTTGAAACCAAATATAGTAACGTGGCGTGAAACCTCTATTTACTAAATGCTTCCAAACATTTTCTCGAGTGCTTAATTTGAATTGTTGCATTTCCGACAAGGACAAAACATCTTACCGCTTTTCTTGCGCGAGCGGTGTAGAATCTGCTTGATTCATAAATGTCTCTAGCCCTTCGAGATATTCTTTCGTCACTCTCCCGTTACCATCTTTGTGTGTATACATCCACCTCCGCAACTCGAAAATATTTCCATCTCCGGACATTTTTTTCCTTTCACGCTTTCAATTGTTTCTCTCTTTTACTTTTTCAATTTTTGGGGTATCTTTCATTTCAAACTCAAACACCATATTTATAAGAAAATTTTGGAATTGGTAGATGACATTTTACCTCGAATTTACGAGGAAAGTTGGTAGGTATACACCCAAAACAAACACGGTTACAACTAAAAACCAGTAGGTCTCGTTGTTTCCTCGGTATATTGCTTCCTCGTAAAGACCACGTAAGCCTTACGAGACGTTTACGAGGAAACTCACCATGCCTCGTTAAGTTCTCGCTACATGACGTCGATTTTACGAGGAAACATGTTTCTCGTTTATTAACGAGGATTCTACGTGGTTTGGGGCTTTCCTCGTAAGATCCTCGTAAATGGCACATAAATTTACGAGGTCCCTTTTTCCTCGTTAAATTTCGTAGTTAAAAAATTGTTTTCTTGTAGTGATATAACTAATATATACTGGAAGTGTCGGATATTGCGGGTACTCTATCGGGTCTCGGATTCGGATATTGCGGATAAGGTCCAAAACCTGCATGTCTTTCATAACAAGATCCAATGGAGTAATATAGCATTGCATGTACCCGACCGAACCATTTTTGGGTCGATTCCAATTCGAATTTTTGGGTCCGCATAAAATACCCAAACCTATAACAAACGAAAGAACACGAAAGATATAGTTAAAGTGACATGAAATATGATGCTTCTATCCCACAACGTGTTGATTGGTTTTATACATGAAATAATTTCACAGACTCGCATATCTTCTTTACCTACCGTCTCTCAGCAGTTAGTTCTACTAATTTTTGAAACACCAAAGCATCACAAATGAAAAAAAAAGAAAGAACTGCCAAGAGGGTATGAAGTGAGAGCCATATCCAAAAAAATAAAATAAAAATAAACTGCTTTGGAGTTTGCTGGAGAATGGTGGTGTGGGTTGATCAACGAACTCATGTCTCTGGGTGAAAATTAACAACCAGAAGATCCTTAAGACCGCTCCATGTTACACACGATACTGTTTCTGTTAGTTGCTTGACCAAATAAATAGCAAGTTGTGGGATTGCTGTTGGCTAGTCGCTCTCACTACTATGTCTATCTGCATGATAACAACATTGACTATTAGCTTCCGCAACTCACATTCTTTGTCTACTAATAATGTAAGTAGGTACCTCCCGATGATCGTTTCCCCTCCATTGCGTCTTTCTTCTCTTGGCAACTTGCGCATGGGAATGGACCATCCCAGGGGCGTAGCTTCAGGCGATTAGCCGATCCAGCATGGATCGAGACACCTTCTCCAGGTTTCACTTCTACTTTGACACACATCACACATGATCAACTTAAACATATTGCAAAGTGGATACGTCGTGTTTCATTTATATAAAACACATTCATTTAGAAAACAAATTTTAATATAAAATTAAAGAATGTATATAAATAAAATGTTGAAGTCCATAACTTTGACGTTAAATAAATTTTATAATAGAAGTTCTATATACGGGAAATTTTGAAAATAAAATGCATAGATCTATAATAGTTCATTACGGAAATTCGTAGTACGGATTGAATAATAAAATAAAATTCTATTTTACATATTCACATTATATTTAATTTAATTATGAAGCAATAAAATTATATAATATTATCATATATATACCTAAGCATTTTTATTTCCCTTTACTAAATTAGATTTTGGTAAAAGATATTCCCGAATCTAATGTTCCTTATAAAGAAAAATTTAATCCTATAAAAGAGCAAATATTTCTTTACATCTTGCTTTTTTTTGGAATTACTTCGTTACATCTTGTTCCTACCAAGAAAAGCCGGTTTATAAATTTGTCAATGAATTGAACTAGAGTTTTCGTTTTTCTTTGGTTAAATTCGGATATAGCCGAATAATTTTAGTTTGGTTCGCGGTCCAAAATTGTAGATATGACTTGGAAAAAAAATGATTTAGTTTGGTTCTAAAAGATTGGAACAAAACGAACTAACCAATTGTCAAACCTATAACCAAAAATTGCTGATCAGTTGAGAATCCATAACCAAACATGAATTGAAAACCAAAACTCTTCTGATTAAGAACTGCAGGCATGCGGTTCCAACTATGTTTGAATGTGTTGCCATTTGACTACTACCTTTTTTCACATGAATATTTCAATCAACAATGAACACTCTTTCATATAGGGAAATTTCTTCAACATTTCAAAGGATTGTCTACATTCATACTCTCTCTGTTCTGCAGAAACAAAAGGAAAATAGAAAGGAAAGGTTAAAACTGAAGACCGTGTTCACGAGCAGCAGCGGCAAGAGCTTCAATGCGACCATGGTAAGGGTAACCACCACGGTCAAATGCCACCTTTGTGATCCCTTTCTCCAAGCATGATTTTGCTATCACTTCCCCTACTTTCTTCGCCACCTCCTACAAATCAACAAAGGTTACTACAAATTCATCAAATTGATTCATACACAAAGGCAAGTACTTACAATGGTAGGTCCAGAGGTGTACTCAAACTCCTCAGAAATGGGTTTCTGCTTGGTGGAAGCAGAAGCTAAAGTGTGCATCTTGGTATCATCAATCACTTGCACATATAGATGCTTGTTTGAGCGGAAAACACACATTCTTGGCCTCTCCGTCGTACCATTAACCTATGAGAATAACAAACAAGATTCATGGATCAAAAAAGTACCCTATTTTTTTATATTCAACATTGAATTTCAGAAAAGCATTCAATTGTTATTGCAATTCTAACATTACTTCCCAGAATACCACTTTCTTGAGGTTCATGGAGAAGACAGAAGTACCTTCTTACGGATGCGAGAATGGCGGGCGATTCTGTCTTCGCTGCTGGTTTTGGTTTTGGCTTCAACCACCATGGACCCAGACTTGAGCAGCGACGGCGGCGACCATGGTTTCAGAAAAACGGCACGGTGTTGAAGTCCGCTTCCCAGGAATGCGTTGCGGTTAGTTAAGAGACTCACAGAACCACACCCACTCACGCTCGTCATTTTATCTTAGCTCTATCTCTTTCGGTTGTGTAAGCAAATCCTTTTTGCCTTATCCCCTTCTCTTCCTGCGTTTATATTTGCTTCATTTGTATTTTAGATCCTATATTTCTTAATTTTTCTAATTTCTTCACCATTATTTCTTAGGTTGGTTTTTTCCCTATCTCAGTGGGTATTCTATAACTTCTTCTAATTGCCAAATTCTTTTCTTTGTTTTTTTTTCTCTAAAAATTACTATATTGAAAATTATAGACAATATAGAACTAAAAAAAAACTTTGAATTTTCAATCAGTGTATTAGATCGAAAAAAACGTAACAATAGTTAGTTAGAGAGAAAAATGGGATGATCCAATTATCTAAGAATGGGCCTTAATATATTGGACTTATGAGCGATGAAAAAAATGAATACCAAATGTATCATTGCTTTTTTTTTTTAAATGTATATCACTTCTTTGTGTTCCCTTTTTCAGCTTTGATCACCTACTGAACTATTAGGGCTGGACAAATAAACTAAACCCGAAAATCTTAACTAGATCCAACCCGATAAAAATGAATTCAAACCGATTTGAACCCGACATAAGTATCGAATGAATCTTGTTTTACGGTATTTCGGGTTATGAATTTTACCTAAACCGAACCCGAACTTAAATGAATATCCGAAAGAACCCAAAACTTCAAAATTCTAAAAGAAATTGTATCATATCTAATCTCAATTTCTAATACGTATCCAAAACATATTAAGATATTATTGAGTACCTACAATAATTGGTTATTACATGAATAATTAACTCAAATAATTAGTCTAATATATATTTTTATATTATTATTTTTATGTTTAATATTGCATTTGAAGTTTAATTACGAGTAAATTTGTTTTGAAGTTTAAACAATGTCGTTTATTTTAAATTTTAAATAGTATTTCTTCGTTTATAGAATTCTTAGTTGTTAACTTTAATTTTTTAAATGTTCAAGAAATCGCTAGGCGGTAACTAGACGCTTTATAGAGGACTAGCAACTATACGGATTATTCGGAGCCTAGGCGATGCAACTGATTTCTTATATATATATATATATATATATCATTTTGTATGAAATATTTTAAAATATATAAAATTATTGTGATAAATTATCAAAATTAGATGCAAAACAAAAAATATTAGAAAATTTGTGGATTTATACTAACATTATTGCTTAAATTAACATATTTAGACTACTTTAGATTGATTTTAACTGATTTCGAATAGCTAAAATTGACTTGAATCTTATAAATCGGTATAAATTAGATTTTAGGAAAATCATTTCGTATAAGACCAAGTTTTCGCCTAGACGGGAGTCTATGCGCCGTCTAGACCGATTTTGTAACCTTATCATTACGTATGATCTTCGTTCATACAAGACTTTGGTTTGTCATGAATCCTGATATGTTTAGTGTTGTCACATATAGTTCAATGACAAAACTCATATGGTTGATAGAAGAGTTTCACAAAATTATTTTGAATGACAACAAAATGGTTAAAAGAAGCTAAATACACAAATTTATTTAAATGATTGAAAATATATTGAATTTAATCAAGTATAAATTAGAATTTTTTAGAACAGATAACCCGATGGGTAGCCAAAACTCAAAATATTTCGGGTTCAACTGGATCTTGAAAATGTAACTAAATCCAAACCGAACCCGACCCAAACTTTTATAATATCTAAATCGGGTTGAAATTCATGAACCCGAAAACCCGAAACCTAAATGAACTCTAACCGAAACTCCATTGGGATCTCGATTGCCCAGCCCTACGAACTATACATTCAGCAAGGACTGGTTCATGTATACATTTTCGACATTGGTTGGCTCTGTATTTCACCTCTCACTCTAAATCTCAACAAATACTTCAATTTTTTTGTGACTATAACTTGCTAGAACAACGTGAACAGTTTCATTAATTCAGTTTCATGGCCTTAGAGTTGCTTTGATCTTTCTCTTGACTCATGTATTAATAACACTGCAGTTATATATGACATTGGTACAAATAAGTTTGAGGAGCTTCTCCGTTATTTATCTACTTCAAAATCTCTTTTTCTATCAACTTTTTAAAAACTAAATATATTATATTCAACCCCGATCAAGAATTCAGATCCTATTACAAGCTCGATTTTGAATAAAATTTTCCACCCACTAAATCCGACACTCTGCTAGTCCATTTTTAAAATTCTCAAAAAATAGTTGTCATTTTCAACCATCAACGATGACCACAAGAATGTGAGATTCTCCTTCTTTCATCGGATGTCTCCCATGTTGTCTCTAGAATAGCTAGCTCCTGATGAATACCTCAGAGCTTATAATTGTCACCGCCAATAAACGCACATACACTATACTTATCAACTTTATAGTATAGGAACTGTTCACACAATGGTTTATTATTCATACTGAAATTCCTAATAATATATGTGTAGTACCCCCATTTCCATTGAAAGGTACAACCGTACAAGCTCTGTTCAATATAATGTTGCAAATGAACCAAAAATAGATTCGCTTGGTGGAAGCTCATTTGATGAAAAGTACTGTCTAAAGATTTAAGGACATCTTTCTGAAGTGAATAGCAATTCAAGTTCCTGTATAAAAGTATGTTGCAAACAATTGACAAGCCAGACCAAGATCAAGTGACAACAGAGTATCTCTCTCTCTAATAAAATAATTAATTAATCACAGACAATGAGGTAACGAATTGATCATTTTAGAGAAGCTTTCACATAGGTTCATGCATCTCTCCAGATCTCACTCTATAATAGGCCCTGAAAGTAAATGTTTGCTTTAGATCAATCATTCATGAATAAACCCAATAGTTGATAGAAACATAATAAGCTAGAAATATAAACACACACACACACACAAATATATTTATACATAATTATATTTGATGTTATTTATGTGTTGTGATCTAAAAGCAGGTATTTGTTCCCCAACTGGTACTTAAAATTCCAAAAGTATGTAGATGGATTTGACCTTTTAAGGGGCCATGTTACGTTGCAGAAGTGAGGCCAGCTCTCTGATCAGATGTTTGAACATGTTAGGGATGTTAATGAGGATGATGGAGAAGACAAGGCACGTTACAGGAATCATGTTGTCCCACTTTCACTTTAATACAATCACATCGTATCATTCATCACATTACCTCACACTGCACCTTATACGGCTGTACTTTTTTTCTTCTTGTTTTATATATTTTTGGGTTCAATGATTGGGTTCCCCTGAGTTTAAGGCCTGCCATTTAGTTTTTATTTTATTTTTTTTGTTTGAATTTCTTATATTAAACACCCATCTTATTTGAAGATTAGTGTTGATATATTGTGTTATGATTTTTTTGGTAACATGTTCTACATGTTCTGTGAAAGTAACCAAGCATGTACAAGGGACTGTAATGAACCAAAACAATATGTTTAAATTGGTTAACTTTCTTTTAAGCTGAATAAACCAAGCAAGGAAACCAACCCAAAACTGAAATTTCATGGCAATCAATGAATGAGCTTAAGTCTAGTGTCCGAAGGACCACTGGATAAGAGTGTGGATAACATTGTCCCCCATGAGACTTAGAGATCCGTTACTGAGATAATGTAATGTTTTATCAGCTACATCTTTTTATGAATTATATTTTTATTCCATTGTTATATTTATTTCTTTTTATAACCAGTATTGGTTATAATCTCAAGTTCATATATTAGATTCATCTATGGTTCAATAAACCATCAAAAGACTTAATGTCTTTCAAACTTAATGAAAAATCGCACCGTGAATACGCTTAGATCGTCACGTGGATCAAAACTAATCATCGGATAAAAATTCATTAAATCTAATTTAAAGAAAAAAAAAAGACGAAGCCGCGACCACATGAAGATAAGGAGAAAGACGAGAGACATGGCGGGCTAATACAAACTATACACATGGAAAATAAAATGAAAAAGAGATAATTAGATTTTTTTTTTGTAATAAACTAATCAAGAACTGAGATTGTTTGAAGAGTTTGACTTGTCAAGAATTGACCACATGACGAGGACATCTTCATAGCCACAAGCCATGACGTCACCTTGAAGCTCATTCACCGTTCGTCTCTCGTGTTCTTCTCTCGCCTTCGCTTTTGCGTGTCGGTTGTGAGACGTTTGCTGCGGTTGGTTAAAGAACGTCGCCGCTTTCTTGAATGGCGTTGCGATTGTTTTCTTCCATGAAGTCATTTCTTTGTGCGTTTTGACAAAAAAAAAAGAGATGAAATTAGCTTTGACGGTGAATTGGTTCTTCGCTTTCTCGTTTGGAGTTGGAACGAATAGGAGTCTTCTATGTATTTAATTTATACCACCAAATCTGAACACAAAAACAATAATAAAATAAAATAAAAACAATTAAACGAGAAATAATATTGGAGAAATGGGAGAGAGAGAGAGAGAGAGAGAGAGAGAGAGAGAGAGAGAGAGAGAGAGAGAGAGAGAGAGAGAGAGAGAGAGAGAGAGAGAGAGAGAGAGAGAGAGAGAGAGAGAGAGAATGGTCAAACGAGGCAAGATCCGCGATAAGAGCATTCGCATGAACCCATCAATTCGATTTCTTATCCTCCCCCACGTGATCTCCTTTGCTCACAAAACTAACACAATTTCACCGTTTTCTCACCTTTTACATTCAATTTATTTTTCTTGATAAAAAAGTAGTTAAATTAGTTACGAGTGTTCTAAAAATCTGTTTAGTTAGTTACGAGTGTTCTAAAAATCTGTTTGGACGACGCCTAGGTCCCTGCCTAGTCGGTAAATTGGGCATGAATGAAATTATTTTCTATCAATTTTCTGAAAAATTGGTTTAGGTGTTCCAAAAATTAATCTCGGCGTCCGACTAAACAATAATTTTTCTATAAAACGTATAGTCACCGCCTAGCAATTTTTTTTAGAACCATGGTTACAAATAATGTGAAGTACTAATATATTTTATTTATCAAAATAATTTCTGTCGTTATCAAGATTTCAAGAATAACTAAAGCAGTTTAATTTCGATGGCCGCGTCAAAATGAAGAATTCATTTTATTGGTTTAACTGATAGTGATATTGGCCGTGAATTAGAATTTGAGAAATTGCTAATAGTAATACAAATTAAATATCACTTTTAAATAAAAAATATATTAACATTTAATTTTACACTTTAATGATTATTGTTTAGAATATAATGTTAAAGGGATGAAGTTGAGTTTTTAAATGTTTTATAAATTTTAGAAAATTTGTTTAGTCTATTTTTGTCATAAATTTATGATATTTTTGAAAATAATCATTTTTAATGATAAATTTGAAAATAGTATGTTTATGATAGAAGTGAAACTTACCCTCGAATTTATGTTACAGTTCATGATCTTAGTTCATTAATAATTTGTTATCATAATGTAATAGATTAATAATAATAAAAAGATGAATCACATATACGTTCTATTATATATTTACAAAAAAAACACGTCGATCCTAAAGAAGTTAGAGAATATAAAATGAAACTAAAAAATAGTTAAATTAGATGACCAAAGCAAAACTAAATTTACACCAAAAGAAAAAAATCAAAACTAGACAAAATTATTATTATTATTATTATTCTTTTTGGTTTTTCCAATAGTTGTAGCTTAATGATACAAAAATAACAAAGATCCTGAGCTGTTTTTTTCTCTCCTTTAAACATGATCCTGAGCTAGTTTTCTACGTAGAAGATTGGTTTGTGGTGAAATATAAATGTTATTTCTGATCACAAACCATGACTAGATATTTTTTAAGCTCCATGGTAGACATTTTTCAAGCTTCGTTGGTAGATATGACTACGCACATGACTACGCACAACGACAAACACAAAACACTTATTTACATCAACTTTATATGGGGTCTTCCTTTCTATTTATGTTTCTACACATCTCATTTTTTCGTCATTGATCTTTGCGCTATTTCTAGATATTTTTCTCATATGCTCTCCATCTATCGCACAAGTTCAGACACATGTACCTATAACTGTTGCTTGGTCAATTTTATGCATTATGAATAATCATATGGTATAAGTACCAAAAGTTACCGACTGTTACGAGATGTAAAGATTGATTTTGATCATTACGGACAACGCGGAAGATATTATTCATTAATATTTAATCTGTATATCTACAATACGTAAACGTGGATTATGTTTCTTTCTTTTCTATTACAGTTTTAAAGTTATTAAAATGAAATACTGTGGTTCATTGACCTATTATTAGCTAAAATTTTTGGTATTAAAATTTCACATTTGTTTCTATTAGTGCTTGAAATTTTTTTTCTCTATAAATCATATGGGATAAGATTTGTTTTATTAAAAAATAATTATTATTTTTGATTAATATCTGGTATTATATAATTTATAATTATATAGTGATGATGTATAGGGAAATCATATTTATAGTGTGTTGATAACGATGAATTATCTTGTAATACTAATAAAATATCTTTGATAAAAAGTATATTGGTGGGAATATATGATATATATTCATTTATAAATTTCAGTAATATCGTTATTATTTTATTCTTTAGACTTTTTGAGAGTATATGGTTTCATATCTGACCTAAATTTTTTTAGGAAAGTACAAATTAGTAAGAAGTATTTAAAATAAATGATCAATAATATTTCTTCCCATATATGAGAGATATCTAAAAGGATTCATAAATTATACGTTGGATATTTATTACTTGGAATAGATAATAGATTTTCATAGTTTATTTACACAAAATTCAGGATTATTAATTAGTTATATTGTAGAGTTATGTAATCTTTCAAATATTAAAATTGCAAACATATTACACATCCACTTGGTCAAAAGATAATAAATCATACGACAAAATAAGATCATACGAAGAAACAATAAATATACTTAGCACAAATTACTATAATAACATGAGATGAGATGACAAAACACATTCACATTCACAAATACATAATATTATTGTGATGTCCTATAAGAATGTTACTTTCACTGAACCAGCTGTTGAAGTAAAAATTACCTAATTGATTAAATACCAGTCAATTTCCAACAAACACTGTTGAGTATCTCTTCTGATGGTACTTTAAAGTTCAATTTTGATATAGTCTGTACCACTGAAACTCTCACCAAAAAATTCTGATGAGCCTTATCTCAAGAATTGATAGGTATTTCATATAACTCAATTCTATTATTCATCCATTAAACTTCTCAATAGGAAAAATATAAGATGATTTAAATCAAGCCCCTTAAATCAATGCTCCAAATATTGTTACATGTCTTGTTGGACCATTTAAAACCTAAATGAAAACTTTTTAAACTCTAAACTAATAAAATATATTTGATTGTTTAATGAACAATTAACAACACTCAAAATTGTACATGGATTCATCCAAGACGTTTGGATATTAAAATTGATAGAGTTAGTTTTATTTACATTTTGCAATTAAGAAGATAAAAGGAAAATAAATTAATAAATAAAAAATAAACTATAAAAAAAAAATTCACTATGATTTTATAGGACATTAGGTGTTTTCCTGCAAAATGTGCAACAATAATTTTTTAATTTAAATTCTGTTTAAAAATAAAATTATGTTAATATTCTAGATTTTATTATTTATATACTAATATTTTAATATCAATTTTAATTTACTTAAACATAAAATTAAATTAAAATAAATTTTTTATTTATCTTAAATTATATATAATATATATATATAATTTTATAATTATTAAAAATAAAACTAAATATAATTTATAAAATTTATAGATATCAAAAAGAAATAAATGATGTTAAGATTAAAAGTTTATAATTTGTTTTAAAAAATGTGTGAAATTTTGGAAATTTTGTTTAATACTAAAAAATTGTATGATTATAAAAAATAGGATTACCAAGTCTGGTAAATTGTAATGCACTAATAGACTTTTTGAGAAGTCTTCCACACTGAATTTTTTAAACCTAATTGGAAATTCTGTTTTCTTATATAAAAATAAATTTACAGATTCACTGAATTTTTTAAACCTAATTGGAAATTTTGTGTTTTATATAAAAAGAAATTTACACATTCTCTCTTTCTCTTAAATGGCTGCAACAAAAATGTAATATTTCTCATTATAAAATTCTCCAATCTCTCTATAATCTCTTTGAACTTGAAAACATTAAACTTTATGTCAATTTTCATTTCTTTGTTTCTTATATCCCTCCCCAATTTATCTTATTTTTATAGGTTTTTCTTTTCATAGTTATCATCTTCCCGTTCTAAAAGGTAAATCTATAAATTTTAGATATTTTATTTTGTGTTTCCTAGATTCAAATAAAAATTTAGATTTAACACAATGTGATTGTTTTGTTTATTATTTAAGCATAAAATTTCTATTTTGAAGGCTTTTCTTTGTTTTAAGGTCTTTTTAACGTCTATGGATATGCAATTTTTTCATATCCGATTATAATATATTGGAGTTTAGATTTTATTACAAGGCTTCATGTAGCAGAAGTCTGCTACAAACTACTAAAATTGGTAATATATTATTACCAATTTTTTTTTGTGTGTTTTTGTGTGTTAAATCCGAATAAAGCTATAGATTCAACTTAATGTGTTTGCTTTCTTATTATTTAGTTTAAAATTGTATTTTCATGGTTTATCTTTTTCTTTATAAAAGCAAGATATAGATCTTTACATTTAAAATATTTATTTTTGTGTGTGTTAAAATCAAATAACTATAGTAATTTAAATTCATTGTGATTATATACGTGTTGTTATTATTTTAGCTGTAAAAGTTCTAGTTTTAAACTATATAAGTATTTTTTTATCTTGGATTCAAATAATATATATATATATATTAGAATTATTGAAATTATTTTCTTTTTATTTAAGCTTAAATTTTTGTTTTCAATTTTTTCTATGTTTTGAAATCAATTTAAAGTCTTTCAAATATGAAGAATATATTGGACTTCACTAGCACACTTATCTGGTATACTTCATCGAAGAAGTCTACTAATCTAATATGTAAGAGGGAAACTAAAATTTGACCGTGAATTAGAAGACTTCTAGAGAATTCTGTTAGAAGTCTCTGACTCGCGATCAAATTTTGCTGAAATTTTTAGTTTCCGCTTAGGATTAAGAGAATTCTTCCCGAAAATTGTTAAGCTAAGTTCACTAACAAACTTCTCGAATAAGTCTTTTGTAATATGATCTTGAATATTTTGGACGATGGTGCTCCCGCATAATATTTCACTTTTAGCTATTGGATGTATAGTGATAAAACATGTAGAGATATATTCTTGTTTTGATAGTTTATATAATGTTCAAGAAAATACATCTGATTTGTCTCTAATCAATTAAAATCCCTTGTCTAATTATTTGTATATTTCTTCAATTTCTTGTAACTATAAATTATTGTTGTCACTGTAAATCATTTATTAAGACTACCGTTGTTATACTTACAACGGAGGCTTATGTGTTGCCTCTCTTTCAATCTTATGTAATTTGGATGATAATGATGGTAATGAATTATAATTATTTCATACAAATTATAATGAAAAAACACTTGACACAAATTCAACATAACAAAATTCAAACTCAAAAAATAATACATAACTCTAAACATCTGATATCGCAAATTTTAACAAAATATTTCTGCATCATACTACTTATATAGTAAACCTTTCTAACTGAAACCAATATGCAAAAATGATTGTAAAACAGATTAGCAAAACATAAAACATTATTTTCAAAAACAAATTTCAGAAAATTATCAGACACACAAATAAATAAGAATATATTGAGAAGTATGATTTTTGTTAATTTGATAATTAAATACTCATTTTCCTTTTATATGGTTGATGTGTTTTATCTCAATTGTTTTCTTAGTGGTATCCAAAACAATGTGGAGTGATATGTTTGTCTGAAATAAAAAAAAAAGTCTATATAAGTCTTTTGACATTGGAAAATTTCCAATGTTTAGTAAAGTTCTGATTCTATCATTTGTTTTCCATTAAGTTCTACCCGGACAATTATTCTAAGGCTTACGTTAACAATTAGAAATGTATTACTTAATTTTAGTGACCTAACGACCATTCATAAAATTCTAAAAAAAAGAAAGCTGATGAAAATTGACAAGTGGTTTGGTGATAAAATGTCGGAGCTAAAGATGGGTAAATGTGTCTTGTTTACAGGACCATTGGATTAGGAGTTTGAGGTAGGCATAGTTATACGCAGAGTATCCCATGTGATCTCCACATGTCTTCTCTTTCTCCACTCCATCCTTATTAACTATGCTCTTCTCTTTTTATTTATTTCTTTGTTGTATTTTCAATTTAAGTCGTTTTCTTTCATCATATCTTGCTTTGACATTTAGATAGCTTAGAGCCTTAGATAACATATTCTAGTTTTCATTGGCACATGGGAAACTAAAATCATTGAACGCCACACACAAAAACCCAACATTTTATACTTTCACAATCTTTTTTTTCATATGATTGTTTAACGAAAAGTTCCTAGTCTAGTTGCGTAACATATATATACGTATCAAAAGCAACACGATTTTCTGTGCGTGGAGAGTTCAACTTCCCTCCTCTACAGGAAAGTTACTAGGCTAATTAGAAATCTCATCTATTTTACGATTGAGCGGTGGAAAAGGAATGAGCTTACACCAGAAAAATGTACTTATTTTTGTTTGACTAAAATATTAAAAGATTAACCAAAAATTAATTAAAGTATAGAGTTCATATGCAGTCTACTAATCTTAGCAAAAAATGTAGACTACAAATGAAGTATACTATTTATTTTGGTTAAACATAAAACAAATCCATCAGATATGAGAGAATAATTCATAGGAAGTTTACACACTCGTAGATATCCATTTAATTCTACTTGTGGAAAGTTAATCTTGTTCAATAGAAAAGCTAACCTCTTTAAAAAAAAAAAATTAAATGTAGACTCAAAAGAAAACCTAACATTTTTAAAGTATAGATTAAAAGAAAGTTTACTCATATAAAATCATAAATTTTTCAAATACAAAAAATAACACATAAATTTTGCAATTGCAAAAACTAACCCAAAGTGTAGATGTGTATGACAGTCTACATTCATAGACTGAAAAGTACGTCTACTAATTTACAAACTTCATATAGAGTCTACGTAGAATTCTATTAAAAGTGAATTTTTGTGTTATTCATTAAGGTGTTTAACAATTTTATTGTTTCATAGTGTTTGTAAGTGAATCTTCATGATCTTGAATGAATTTCAGAATTTAATATGTTATATTTATAGAACTATCAAATTTTTGTTTGACTATATTTTTAACTAATAAATGTAGACTTTTTGATAGTCTACAAATGTACACTCCAGAGTCCACGCCAAAAATCATATTTGTGTATTATTTATCATATTTTTTACGATTTTATTGTTTTACAATGTGTGATAATAAATCTTATTGGTTTTGAATGAATTTCAAAAGTTAATGTGTTATAATTATGGAACTATAAAATTTCTTGTTTGATTAGGTTGTTAACTAAGAAGTAATAAGTGTAGACTTACTTAGAAGTCTGTTTTGTATATTTATTGCTTGAAGTATACACTTGATACATATTGGAAAGATTTTGTGATTAGTTTTACTCTTGAAACTTTTTGGGAGGTTTGAAAAGATTCTCTTCTTTTCATATATGTTAGTTATTGTTTTAGTTTATGGTGGATTTAATTGTTTGGTTGATTAGAGTATCTTGTGGACAAATAATAGCTAACAAAAATTAATATCATACAAGAGAAACAATACTAAAAACGAATAAAATGTTTCTAGATTATGCATCAAAATAATTATTTACAAATGAATATTTTATAACGATAAATTATTACAAAGAAATTTATTAAAACAATTCTAGAGTTTTTTTTATTCACAATCTTGATGGCTCAAAGATTTTTTTTTTGAAAAAAGTACCTGCAAAATAAGATTAAATTATGAGAAAAATATAAGATACAAATTTTATAGGAGAAATTGCAATTCTACCACAAGTTTGATACCATTTTGCAATTTTACCTTTAATGAATGATAATTTTCAAAAATAATTTTAAATTATGATAAAAATAGACTAAATTGTTTTTTCTAAATATTTATAAAATATTTAGAAACTCAATCCCACCCCTTCAACACTAAACTCAAAACAATAATCACTAAAGTGTAAACCCAAATGTTAATAGATTTTTGATTGATGGTATTTTTGCAAAGTGATACTTAACTTGTGCTATTATTAGCAATTTCTCAAATTTATATCATATTTTAGTAGACTTCCTATGAATTTTAATTACATTTTATGGTTTAGTAGACTTTATTTAAATTTTATTAGCCTTAATTTTAAGTAGAATTCATTAGAAGTCCACACTAATGAAAAATTTTCAGATCTGAAAAATGTATATTTAGAAAATTTGGAAATAGTTTATTTTGGAAAAGATTTCAAAATTTTTTTTTTTAAGAAAAAGCAGAGAGGTTGAATCTATAAATTTAGTTCAATATAAACACAAAATTAAATATTTAAGATCAATAGATGTGATCTTACATTCAAAATAGTATTCTATTGAGGTGTGTGGGTGCATGTTCTATGCATTTTAATTCCAGCTCCTAGCTTCCTTGCATTATTTTCAAAACTGTTGGTTATAGAACTCCAAACCGTTATCATTTCTTAAGGATTTGACCTTTTGCTCTGTTTTTCAACTTCGGTTGTCCACTCCTTAACTTTGAGAACACTTCATCTTTAGTCTTAAGAAAAAGATTGAGACCTTCTTTGAAAAATCATCAATAAATGATAGAAAGTATTTTTATGCTAGATTGTCTGGTGTCGATGGAGAACCTCAGAGATCCGAGTGAACATATTCCAATATTCCTTTAGTCACATGCTTCGCAGTAGGGAAATTTTGCTTGTCTGACTTCCCAATTAGGTAATGCTAAAAAAAAAAAACTCTAGTTCCTTTACCTGTTTCTTAGGAATGTATCCATGGCCAATTCAAACATATTTTCAAGCTCATATGTCTGAAATGCCAGTGCCATGCATTGGTCATATTTCTTTCCACTCTCGATAGATTAGCTATTTTTGCTAATGTCCCTTGAAAGTAGTATAACCCTTGATGACATGTTCATGTAATTATATTTTTATCATCCTTTATAAGTTAATCATCAAGTCATTTCTTTCAAAAGTTTCCAACATTCCATAAGAAATCAAATTTCTGCTCATTCATGGCATGTATATAACCCATGTTACAATCACACTCAAGCCATCAAGATTCAAGATCCTGGTTTTTCCGATTCCTTTAATGTTGTTGTTCGTGTTGTTTTCATGGACTTCACGCCCGGACGGTCTTAGTAATAGAAGAGACATTTGTCGATAAGCTTGTGCTAGTTTGGAAAGATCATCATAAATAATTAAAGTGTGTTGTTCACAGTACATAAAATATTCAGCCATAGAGGTTCACCAACACTTTGCCTCCACTGAACTCTTCCAAATCAAACAAGAAACTCGTGTAGTACGTAATATGAAACGAGCAACCAGAATACATTAGCGATTCATTCCTCGTATCCTGAGTACTAACCATAATACTTCACTAATTTTCTTTCGTAAGGATCTCTTTCGAACCTATTACCCCCAAAGTCTGCAAGCATTTCACACCTTTCACAATGCAAAGTCCTCATTGCTAACAAACCGATCCTCTTTAATGCGTGTGTTAGGCATCACATGTGAATCTTCTAACCTCTCTCTCTTCCCAACCATACTCCTTCTAAGTAACCCAATAACATGGTAGCGTTGATACTTCTTGTAGAGTTTTAACTTATGATTAATTAAGGTTTAAGTTATCTTTCACCTAGATGTAAAGCTTGAAAGTAAAGACTCAGTAAAGTGTAACTAGTTCTTAGTTTCTAACCAGTACATCTCGTGGAAAAATTTCTGCTCCAAAAATCCACTAAATCAAAGAGATTCTAACATACCAATTAGTTATGTTAGATAACATGGTTACATAAGAATCTAATATTCTTAAAAAGATAATGCAACATGATAAAATAGACTTATTCTTAAGTTATTTATCTTATGTTATGTTGATGTGTCTATTCTCTTGCTACAACATGATATGATATCTTTAGTCGATGTATATTATTAGCTTATATTTTTTCTTAACCTAATCATCACATCTAGGCCTGGGAAAAATAACCGGAACCGGAGAACCGAAACAGAACCAAACAGGAATACCTGAACATGGGGCCAAAACTAAATCATGAAATACTCGAATGGTTTCTATGTTTCTATATCTGAAAGAACCGAACCGAGAACCGAACGGATACCCGAAAATATCAAATATTAATTATATATACATATAAAATACCTCAATATGTATTTAAAATTTAAAAATCCATTTAAAGTATTCATAAATAGTTGAAGAAATTTAAATTATTATAAAGTATCCAAGTACTCAAAAATATTTGAAAGCATCGAGATATTTTTATCCTAGATATCTAAAGTAATCTGAAATATTCAAGATTTTTTTTCTGGACTATCTTAATTATTCAATATTTTACCCAAAATATTCAATATTTAACCCCAATTACTCGAACTAACCAAACTGGAACAAGAACCAAATGAAAATCGATTTTTTTCCGGCTATTTCTTGGTTCTTAGTTTTACTATCCAAACCGAACCAAACCCAAAACTATCAGAACCGAACCGAAAATATGCCAAGTAGTAAATGGATCCTATAGCCCCCTACCCGAACTACCCGATACCTGAAATACATGAACCGAACCAAACTAAACCGATATAAATAATGAACCGAATCAATACCCAAAATTCTCAGGCCTAATCGCATCAATCATATCTTTTATATGTGTATGACGAGTTAAAACATCGAATGGACTTGGAGAAAACCGTGTCTTATATGCTCAGCGAGTATGAAGCTTTTGATTTGTTGGACTCTAATAGAACCTCCAAAATACTTAATGGATATTTCACTAATAATAAAGAAAAATAAATAAATAAAGAGACAAAGAGAAACATATATAAAAAATATTTTTTTGAGTTTTTTTTGCCATATGTTGGCATATATATGTTCTAAATTTGTCTTAGATATCAATACCATTAAAATATGATCATTCCCAAATTATATTTTTAATGAAAAACTTAAATTTATACCTTTAATAAAAAACTTTAATTTTTCAAAATATTCTTTGTTGTATGCCTAAACTTGATTATTCATTAATAGCATTTAGGTCAAATTTCAAAGATGATTTTTGGGAAGCATTAAATTAAATTAATCAAAATGGTACATATTAGGCTCTAAACAATTATTACTGATCTAGTTGGCCATTTGTCTATTTTTTATATGCCCAATTATGAATCATTTACCCGTACTTTTAATTTAGATATACGAAAATTAAAAGCAAGAGAATATACCTAACATCTAATGTCTTACGAAGATATAGAAACTTGAGTATATTGTCACCATGATATTGTTCCAATTTAAAATCAGAATATTCTTCAAATTCAAATTTTTCATACGGTTGATCTAAATTATTAATAATAAACATCCAAAATTAATTCTACTGTATTTTAAAATCTACTATAATTCAGTAAATTTATAAAAAATATAGTTTAGTACATTTTCACAATTTTGAAACAAAATAGTCCACTTTATATATTTATAAAATTTTAGGGAAAATATAATTAATTAACTTTTAACAATTATGGTAAATATAAAATTTGTACAAGTACAAATTTCATCCACAAACATTTTTTCACTTATTTAGCAATTATATATTACACTTGAGTGACAACTTCAATATTTAACTAATACTCATTTTGAAACACTCTATAAGATTTAGATTTCATTCAATATTCTATATAATCGAACAATATAACTTATGTAAAATTTATAGAAATAATTAACAAAATAAATACCCGCATTTTTAAGCGCGGATCAAAATCTAGTTATACTTTAATCAAATACCTATTTTTATTAAAATACTAATGCTCTTAATTTCCGATACTAAGTTGCGAAATTTTGCCAATGAAAGTGTTATTAACTTTACTGTAGAGGAGTATAATTCAGTTATAATATGTGATAGGTACATAATACGTTTGTTTCGGAATTATATCTTCAGTATGTTTTCTTAACTTCATGACATTTTCAATATGTTAATACAATTTCTTAAATATCTAATATCGATAAATAGCTTTTAATTTTTTGTTCTATTCCAATTTTTTTAATTAGCACTGCCAAAACTGATTGGTGAACTAGAAAATGATGAAACTATGAAAACAAGTTTTATAATATCTTTATTTTCTAATACTTTAGATCACAACTCGTGAGTCCATTAGCCTACTAACTTTACTGTAGAGCTTACACCGGAAAAATGTACACACTTTGAATGTACTAACTTTACTGTGAGCAAAAATAAGTTTTTTTTTATAAGATTCTTTATGAAAAATCATGAAAATATGAAACTTGTGTTTGGGAAATGGAAAGCGATGAGAGTTTTTAGATGAAATTAGAGGAAATGAAAATTTGTTGGAGTAGAATAAGGAAAAAATAGATGAAAATTAAATTCTCATGATGCTTGAAAAAATTGATGATAATGAAATTATTGTAGATAAAAAATATTTAGGGTATCTTTGGTTTTTGTCATTTTCAAAATAAAAGGAAATTGAATTATAAATGTCAATTTTGTAAATATTTAAAAAACTAAAACGAGTATGAAAAGATCATGATTAAATAGTCTTGATTAAAAAATAGAGTTAGTTTTGTGTTTGATTTCAATTCTTAAGTTAATTTTTGAAAAACTCCCAAATAAATATTAGTTTTAGTTTGATTAAAAACTAGTTTACCAAAATAAACTAACTTAGACATGTATCGTAGTAAAATTGTTAAAAAAACCCTTAATTTTGCTGAGTTCTGAATAATATTAAGATTGACTTTCAGTTATTTGCAATGTTTTAAAAATAACTAGGCGGTGGCTAATCGTTTTATAGAGGATTATTGTTTAGACGAACGCCTAGACCGATTTTTTTGAACGCTTAGACCGATTTTCAAAAACTTCGTTTGTAAAAATCTTTTCGCTCATGCCCAATATACCGATTAGACATGACCTAGGTGCCTTCTATACCGGTTTTTTTAGAACATTGTTTATTTGTATTGTAAATAAATACGGAGAGATTCCTTTTTGAATATGTGGGCACGTTTATTTTAAAAAAGTTAAAGGGAACTAAAGACTCAAGTGACAATAAAATTAACGTACATTTAAAGTTAAAGGGCAGCACATGCAGTGGCATTTGATTATAATATCGATCGATGTTCATTAAGCTATGCTATTAGCGCATGATAATGTGCGCTTGAACATATAATCAAAATATCATATGGCACAAGGAGTTTACGAATATCTGTTTTTTTTTTCTTCCGTAATTTGTTTTGGCAATAAACAAAATTAGATTCTCATATTTAAAAAGATCTCAAACCAATTTAACAAAACTTGGCTTTCTTGGCAAAATAGTTTTAGATTAAATTAAATTAAACATAAAATTCATTCTATATGCTTTTTTGATTTCTGATAAAAAAAAGTTGAATTACTTTAAATTCAAACATTATAAAGTATTGTAACCATAAGTTGGTGGTCTAATGATATGCGGACTTTGAGTTGCTAATCAACCCGTGTTCAAAGGCATCTCACTACACTTCACCTTGTAGCCACGCATATATGAATCTATTTTATGGTCTATTTGAATACTCGAAATGAGAATTCATTTGTGGACTAACCCACCCTTTGAAGATTACTCTCAGCTTTTCATGGACTTTGGAACACCCCCAAAATTAAAAAGAATCCCAAAGTTAAAAAGAAAAACATTATAAAGTATTGTAACGAGAATGCATGCTGAACGTAAGAATTCCTTTTCAAGACCCTTATACACTTAAATTTATAGTGCAAAAAAAAAACACGTTTTGGAGAGAAAAAACTAATCTGTTGCTTGATTCGAAAGCAAATTTTTACACATTAATATTAAAGCGTTGAACTGACTATATGTGTAACATGGTTAGGTTCGTAGTTTGTTTATCACACATTTGGAGGCACCCTCGACCTCGAGAAAAGGTGAATTTAATTATTTCCTTACAACTTAGAAAGTAGTTAATGCTTTTATGTTGGTTATCTCATTCATAAGTCACTATATCTACATAAACTAATTAAACAAATACAGCAAAACATATTGCCTCAGTGCAAGAATATGAATCCATCCATACGATTAGGATGGATGTTTATTCGTTGTATCTAACCGATGTGACATTAATATCAATCACATATCAATTAATTCAGTTTTACTCTTCACCAAATACATATTTTATAAGGGAGAAGAAATACATGAAAAAGAAAGATCGAAAATCTATTTTAAACTGAATTTGAAAGAAGTATCAAGTCGCAGAAAACAAGAGAAAAAACAATTTAACTTAAACTCAACTTTTATTGGAATTTGAAATTTGTTCGTTATGTTGGTTTCCAAATTCCAAATGTTGTGGGGTGTGTTCATGAGACTATAGCATTTTTTTAATAACCTTGGTGGATCCTAAAGACTTTCTAGACTCAAAGACTAATCACTACGAAACCCATAGAAATTTGAGTTTTTTTGCCACTTAAAACGTCTATGGATGATCAAAGAGAATTGAATCCAGAGCGAAGCTCTAGCCGAAGCCCCTTTACCACTAGGCCAAACAACTTGGTTAAAGAAGTTTTTTTTTCTTTTTTTTCTTAAGGAGTCCCCAAAGAATAATTATATGTCTGAATTGGTCAAGAATGGATACATTCCTCATGAAAAGGTCAAGGAAAAAATTGGTGCAAAGTGACATTTGAACTGGGGCATAGAGGTTCTAGGGGTGTCAGAACAATTTTTTTGTACCAATTGAGCTATGTATCTTCGTTAATGGAAAACATGATTAACCAGAAGGCCGAGAAAACAAAAGAAGAAATAGTATGTTTAGTTTTGAGCCTAGTTAATAAGGAGCAATCTAAGGTCTAATATGGTATTTAGTCAGCTTAGAAAAAGATGAAGTAATCATGTTTTTAATAAGATCTCAATGTTTTTTTGGTTGTTGCGTCTGGGACGAAGTGAAAGTTTTGGTCGGTCCAAAAGTTAGGTGTCTGACTTTATGGTCTCTGTACCATTCATGCGTCTAACTGTTTACCGTCCCACCGAATGTTGCCATAACAATATATATATATTGTTTTTAGAAAAATTGGAGGTCCTCACAAAGAGGTCCCACTGAAATGTTTCAAGTAATTGTTCAAGCTCCAAGATACATTTCTATTTATAACTGCAAACGTTATTATATAAAGACCCACTTCAACTCACTTATATTTTTTCTTCTAAATATATATACATGTATCAAGAGTTTTCATGCCATATTGCCATATGAAAAAAAAATTAAGTAAATTTTTGTTTTTATTTCAAAAGTAATTTTACTCTTCACTTTAACATTATTCTTTTATATTTGACTTTCATCGGATTGAAAAAAAAGAAAATTAGAAGTGTAATTATATGTATTTTTTTCTATTTGCTTACTATTTTAATTTAATTTATTTAAAATTCAATAGAATTAAAAGTATACTATATGAAAAGAAAAATAATCATTTTATTTATATTATATTCTATTTAATAACTATTTATTTTAAATATATCTTATCCCTTACTTTTAAATATGTATATATTATAACATATTTGTTTTTTTGTATATTATATACATAATTAAAATATAATATAATTAGTAATTTAGTTAGTTGCTATTGTATAGGTAATGATATAGAAAAAAATGTATGTATAATTTAATTTTAAAGTAAAAGGCTAAACTACTTTAGATATATAAAATAAACCGAAGTTACCTTTTCCATCAATAAACCTCTAAAAACTATCACCTTTTACAAACGAAAAAATTATTTTATACATTTATAAAATGAAAATTTTAATAAAATTATTTAAAAATTTCTTTTGCATGTTATATAAATAACTAAAAAATTATTTTAGTAATTAACAGTTTTTTACTTGCATATCTTTGGGTAATAACATACAGAAAGTAAGAATAATTATATAGACTTGACTTAAAACCATATTAGTTTTATATATATATACATGTGTGTGTGTGTGGAATGTCTAACTGTTTTAATTTATCTGAATTATTTCATCTACTATTGTTCATAATGTTTCCACTAGCCGAAATTGTTTGGTCATTTATATCAAAATTTTACATGTTTGACGTTAAATAATTCATATGGTGAATTAATCTAAGACATATTATCCAATAAATTATTTTGTGATTTCAGCAATTATTATCTTGTTCATATCATATTTTAGAAAATATTATTTATATTATCGTATATCTGTTACTTTTATCAAATATTATTGAAAATGTAATGTAATATTAACTTAATGAAATTTAGAAATCAATTTTTATGTGTCGTTCATAGGAAAGATATCCAATTAGTTTTTAATTTAATCAGTTGATGCTTTTTTTACTTTTGAGTTATTTAATTCACTTCTAAAAAAAGGTTTAAGGACCAACTTACATCGATAACCAAACATATAATATTTAAAAATAATGACTATAACAAATATGTATTTAAGAAAATTGGGTCATAAAATACTTATTTTTCCTCTATTTTAATGTTTCCAATTATATTCGTTTAGCATTGTAACTTTTGGCAAGTTATAAAAAAGAGTTAGACAAAAAGTAATTGTGTCGATTGCACAAAACAATTTAAGGTTGAAGTAAGCTCCTCGTTGTTGGTTTGAAAAACTCGCAACCGCTTTGATGGAGTGTTGTTTCAAACAAAGCTATTCGGATTACGTGATGTTTACTCTTGCACGAAATGGACTTCAACTACAAGTGCTGGTTTACGTTGATGATCTGATTGTGTCTGGGAACTCGATTACAACTATCAATGAGTTTAAAGAGTATATGATCTCTTTATTTCACATGAAAGATTTAGGCATTCTCAAGTATTTTTTGGGCATTGCAGTTTCCCGTGGTCATGCTGGTGTTTATCTAAGTCAAAGAAAGTATGCCATAGACACCATCTCTGAAACCGGCTTACTGGAGTAAAACCAGTCACTTTTCCTTTGGAACATAATCATAAGTTGGTTGTGAAAAAAGAAGCAGGCGCATTCCTTTCCAATTCTTCCAGCTATTGTTGACTTGTTGGAAAGCTTCTTTATTTGGTTAAAACTTGGCCTGAAGTTCCGTATGTAATTCATATTCTAGCGCAATTTGTGGCTAAACCACAAGATCATTGGGAAGCTGCGCTTAGAGTGGTTCATATTTGAAAAATAATCCAGGACAAGGTATCTTACTCAATTCAGACTCGGATTTAACCATTACGCCTTGGTGCAAATCCGATTGGGCAGGCTGTCCAGTTATGCGTTGATCTCTTATTGGGTTGTTCAGACAACGAGGTGGGTCTCCTTTGTCCTGGAAAACATTATAAGCATGACGTTGTATCGTGTTCTTCAGCTGAAGCTGAATACCGAGCTATTGGAGTTATGGTCCGCGAGTTACTGTGGATAAGAGAATTGATAACTGTTTTTGGTATTGACTTCTGACTTCCTGTAACACTCTATCCAGATAGCCTATCAACCATTCAGCTGGCTGTGAATCCAGTTTTTTCATGCAAGGGCAAAGCATATCGAAAATGAATACCATTTCATACGAGATGAAATCATACGAGGTACTATTCAGACCAAGCATGTTTCTACAAAGTTCTAGTTAGCCGACATCATGACAAAAGCTTTGGGAATAAACGATTTTGAATCTTTCTTGAAAAGTTGAGTGTTCTTAGTGCCCACGCTCCACCTTGAAGAGGGGTATGGGCTTTATGGGCCAGTATTTGTAAATTATAGGTTAAGCATGTTGTAACTTTGTATATAAGGAGTAGCTTCTACAATGAATACAACGAAAATCTTCTTACAATTGCTAAGGGCTTCTTGACAATTTTCTTATAAAATATAATTATGGACTTCTTTTTAGTTGTTTTAGTAGAGTTTGGTAGATATTCATGTATATATGATCAATATCACCTAACAACTCTGAAATTCACAAACTTAAAAAAAAACTCTGAAATTTATGAAAAATATCTATCAAATCACATATAGAGTTTTTTTTAAGTTTCATTAAAACCACTAATAAATTTAAAATCATCCTAAAACTTACTAAAATTAAAAAAATGATATTTTCTAAAACTCTCGATCTTTTTATAAAATATTAAATTTATTGATTAAATTTGCCCATCATGGACTGCAAACGAGTGCTGAAGTAGTACCCTCAGCCTTGGATTTTCAAAGTATTTTGTAGACATTATTCAATTTCAAATGGTTTTATCAACGAGATGAGCTAATTGGCCATACAAGTTGAGAGGTCCGGTTGTGTCTGCATTCATTCCTTTCTCTCCAAATATAATAGATGGAAACCTGAAATGCTAACCTCAATAGAATAAATGTGAGTAGATCATGCAATCTTGCAAGAATCTGCTTTACATTTTCCTCCTAGTCTGGAGTTGGGATTGAATGCAACAAGGAGCCTAAAACCTGTAGTCAAAGAGTGTAAGTGTACGGGCATGCAAAAAAAAAAAACAGATGGTATCTTGTTTATTCTCTTTCACCACAAAATAACTAGCTTTGAGTTACTCCTCATGCTCGCACTCTAACATTCGTTGTTAGCTTGTCCTTGACAGCCAACCACACAACAAAAGTATAGCAAGGCACACCTTGCGCAAACCATATGAGCATGTGCCACAAGACTATGTTACGCCTCAGTCGGATCACATCCCATGTTGAGGCAGCAGAGAACTCTTTGCCATAAATATCATTTCCTCTCCTTTAACTACATCCTCCACATTGCTCTTACGCACGGCCCGAGAGTCTCTAACCTGCCTTTTCACATTCTGAATCGCCATGTCTCTTGTGTTCCTGAATCTCACTCATTCTCTACCAAAACATCACAAACATGTGCATTATTACCAATGTCGAGTTTACCGGTCCTTCCTTCTCCTATAACCTCAATCAGTTTACCAATAGGGTGCCAAATATCCGTCAAAATTCTTACAGTTTTACCATTGTGAATTTTCATGCGAGTGAATTTTTTTGCTACAAGTCTGAGTTTGATTATCTTACTCCAGACCCATGAACCAGATGTACCATCCTTTACATCCCAAAATGATTCCCCTCGAATTAATAATTTTCTCAACCAAGCTACCCATAAAGATCAAGACATTTTAGTAGATGCCATAAAGCAAATACCTTGGACACCTTTTTGATTTTGTGAATCCCTAGCCTTCATTATTCCTTCATGCTACAAACCTGTTCACAATACATTTTCAATTTGGTAGTAATATTTGGTGAACCAATCTAAAGAAAAGCCGAGCAAATACTTTCAATCTCATCAATACTTTGTGGGAGACAAAAAGTTCAGCACTAAAAATTTGTGATACTCGCTATAACTGACTTTATCAAAAGTAACATGCCCGCATATGATATGAATTTAATTTTCCAAATAAGAAACCTCGAGCGGATATTTACAAGCAATGGTTCATATTCATGATGATTCATTAAATTTGTGGTATGTGAGAGCCCAAGATGCATGATTGGTAAAGCTGAGAATGATAATCCCAGTGCTTCTGCAACTTATTCCATTTGTTTCTCCCTCTCTTGCCCAATAAATAGTAGACTTTGCAACATTAATACACAGACAAAATATATTAGAAAATTGTTGAAAAAAATCCAAGGTGCCTCTAAGTGAAGGAGGTAAGATTGTCTCTTACTTGTCAAACGTGAATGTAACTTTGTCAGAGGAGGTACAAGCGATTCTGCTCCTCAATTTTATTCCTTTACGGTTTAACTCTCTCAAGGAAATTATTAAGTACAAAAAGGATACTTTATCGTTGGAAGAGGTGGAAAGTGCAGAAAGGTCTAAAGATCAGGATCAAGACCTCTACGGATTCACATGACAATGGTGAAGAATATTATGCTAGAGGAAGGATTGAGAAGAAAGATCATGTGAGGAATGATATAGGCTAGTCTAGATCGAGCTCAGGGTCTAGGATAACTTGCTTGTTCTACAAAAAGCAGAAACACACCAAGAGGGAGTGTTATGCATACAAGAAGAATTATGACTGAGGAGAAAACGACGCTGAAGCAGCCGTTGTGATAGATTGTGAATCAGCGGATGATGAACTGTCGGTAGCAGATAAGTGGCATCATGATAAGTGGGTAATTGATTATGGATGTTCCTACCACATGACGTGTAGGAGGGATTGGTTTCACATTTTTCAAGAGATGACTTTGGGGCGAGTATTTCTTGGTAATAACCGCGCGGTTGGAGTGGAAGGAATTGATACAATCAACATCAAAGCTTTTGGTGGTTCTGTCAAGACACTCACGAATGTCAGGATATTCTGGAATTAAGAAGGAACTTGATATCTACTGGAACCTTGGATGTATTAGGCTTTGTGTATAGTGGTGAACATGGAAAGAATAAGTTTTATAAGAATGGTAAACTAGCTCTTCAGGGAACCTTGTCTAGGTTTTTGTACCTATTAGATGGTGAAACTGTGCCAAGTGAAGTAAACAACAGTGTGAGAAAGAAACCATCTATGGATGAGACGTTATTGTGGCATAAACATCTTGGGCACATGAGTATGAAGAATCTACAAATTCTGTCCCGAAAAGGGTGATTATTAAGAGGAGGATTGGAGTTTTGGATTTTTGTGAGAGTTGTGTGATGGGGAAGCAGAAGAGATTAAGTTTCAACATCGGAAAACATGGTACATGTTAAGCTCTCATATATGTACATGCTGATTTATGGGGAGCTCCATATGTGACGCCAAGTCTGTCACGGAAACTGTATTCATGTATATTATCAATGATTACACAAGGAAGGTCTGGGTATATTTCTTAGTTGCTAAAAGAGAAGCCTTTAGAAAATTCTATGAATGCAAGAAGTTGGTGGAGAATCAAGTCAAGAAGAAGGTGAGTTGTCTCAAAACATGCATTGGACTTGAATTATGTAACCTAGAGTTTGATAACTTCTGAAAATAACATGGAATCAAGAGACACATGACTTTTGCATATACACCACAACGGAACGGTGTAGCTGAACGTATGAACATGAATCTGATGGAGAAGGTGAGGTGCTTTTTGGTTGAGTCAGTGGAGGAACAATTCTGGGCTGAAGCAGTGTCCATGTCAGTGTATGTGACAAACATGAGTCCATCTTCTGCTATATATGGGAACATCCCGGAGGAACTTTGGCTGGGTAAAAACCTGATTATCCCCGCCTGATCAGATTTGGATCAGTGGTTTTCGTCTATGCAGATTAAGGAAAGCTCAAGGCTAGAGCTAGAAAGAGAATCTTCATCAGCTATCCATCAGGTTTAAAAGGATACAAAGTTTGGCTTCTTGAAGAGAAGAAGTGTGTTATAAGCAGGAATATGGTATTTACAAAAGATAAATTCTACAAGGATTTGAATGTCTGCGAGGTAAAAGCAGATGATAAAGAGGAGTTAAGAAATCAGATTGTGTTGGGAGAAACAACAAGATCTACGTCAGAACCAGAAGTTGAGATTTCAGGTGGAGCTGTTGATGAAACAGCTGAGTCAGTTGTTGATGCAGATGTTGAAGGTGCAAGTCTTGAAGGATATCATCTAGCAAGGGATAGAGTAAAGAGAAAAATAGTGCCACTTGCACGGTATTCTGAGTTCGAGGATATAGCAGCATTTGCACTATATGTAGTTGATGACGTATGTGCTTAAGAACCTTAAGACTATCATGGAGCGCTGGAGAAAAAAAATAGAATGCAGTGGAATGAAGCATTTGGTGAAGAGATGACTTCACTGGATAAGAATCAAACCTGTAAACTTGTGAGAATGCCTGATAAGCGTAATGTTATATGCTGCAAGTGGGTGTTTAAACTAAAGTCTGGTATACCTAGTGTTGAGAAGCCTAGATTCAAGGCCCGGTTAGTTGATAAGGGATACTCTCAGAGAGAATTTATTGATTATGAAGAAGTGTTTTAACTCGTCGTGAAATATGTATCAATAAGGTTTATGTTGTCAATTACAGTGAATCTAGATTTGGAGCTTGAGGAACTAGATGTAAAGACTGTGTTTCTTCTTGGTAAACTTGAAGAAGAGATTTACATGGAGCAACCAAAAGGATTTAAGGTTAAAGGGAAAGAGGATCACATTTTTCTACTTCAGAAGTCTCATTATGGACTAAAGCATGCATCAAGACAATGGGACAAGTGTTTTGATCAGTTTGTGGTTAGTCATGGATTTATGAAGAGTGAAGATGATCACTGTGTTTACATCAAGGAGGTAACCAAAGGTACATACATGTTTTTGTTTTTATACGTGGATGATATGTTGGTTGTGTCAAGGGATGCGGCAGAGATCATGAAAGTGAAGCAACTACCCAGCAACAGATTTGAGATGAAGGACTTGGGTCCAGCAAGGTGAATTTTGGGAATGAATATTGAAAGAGATCGTGAAAACGAAATTCTGACACTATCTCAATTTGGTTATATCAAGAAGGTTCTCAAGGTATTCAACATGGATGAGTCAAAGAGTGTGTCAACGCCTGTTGGTGCACATTTTAAATTGTCAGTCGTAGATGATGATGAAGCAGAGAAAAGTATGGACGATATTCCATATGCTAATGCTGCAGAAGCATAATGTATGCTACAATAGGTACGAGGTGTGGTCTGGCATATGCATTGGGGCCGGTTAGTAGGTTTATGAGTACGCATGGATGGTTCATTGGACTCCGATTAAGTGGGTATTGAGATACCTGAAGGGAACACAAATCTGAAACTGTGCTTCAAGAAGAATGAGGTGTTTAAGGTTGAAGAATTCTGATTTTGCTTCGGATCTTGACAAGAGAAGGTCGATCTCAAGTTTTTTTTTTCATGGCTGGTGGAAATACAATCAGCTAGAGATCAAGTATACAAAGTGTAGTGGCTTTGTCAACGACTGAAGCGGAGTAAATAGAGTTGGTTAAAGCAGTCAAAGAAGGAATGTGGCTAAGGGGCTTAGCGGAGGAGCTTGGATTCAAACAAGACACGGTGGAGATATCGTGTCTCTCAAAGTACATTGTGTCTAGGAAAGAACAATGTGTATCTGAGAGGACTAAGCACATCAGTAGAAAGATGCATTTCATCAGGGATATTGTCGCTCAAGGTGATGAAAGTGTGAAGAAGATGTGTACTTCTAAGAACCATGCTGATATATTAACCAAGTTTGTTGCGGTTAAGAAGTTTGAGGAAGCAGTGGGTTTCTTCGGGATATCCGAACACTGAGGAGCATTCGGCATCGTCTGGCAAAGCACATATCTGCTTAACCTAAGTAGTTCATCATGTTTGAGGTTATCAAGGTGCAATTTGTAGGGATTCATCAAGAACTACGTCAAGGAACAGTCAAAGACTTCGTCAGGATTTGGTGATGGAAATTAAACAAGATCGCATAACTTAAACCAAGACAAAGACATTATTTTAGGAAAAGGAAATGTCACTTTTATGGAGTTATGGAAGTTGATAGGATCCTAGAAATATTACTTTCATGTAGTTATGGAAGTTGAAAGTATTTTGGAAATATTCCTAATAGGTTTATGAAAAGTGGCAAATGCCTTAATCCAATTAGGTTAACCTAATAGTCTCCTACTATATAAGAGGAGCTCGAGAGAGAGAGAGAGAGAGAGAGAGAGAGAGAGAGAGAGAGAGAGAGAGAGAGAGAGAGAGAGAGAGAGAGAGAGAGAGAGAGAGAGAGAGAGAGAGAGAGAGAGAGAGAGAGAGAGAGAGAGAGAGAGAGAGAGAGAGAGAGAGAGAGAGAGAGAGAGAGAGAGAGAGGTCCTAAATCTTTGTTCTTAAGATTATAGTGAATTGAGTCCTCGCCAAACTCCAGGGACGTTGTCATTCTAGGTGAATCCAAAGTAAACAAATACTTGTGTCTATCTTCTATCTTTTTCTGCATTCTTCTTCTAATCTCCATAATTCTACAAACTCATTCTTTCTTACTTATGTGGTCGAGCTTGTCAGATAGTGTATCATCGAGTTTATGTGTTAATTCTGGTTCTTGGGTCAAACTGTATTTCGCCATCGTGGTTTCAACACTAGAGATGCCACCTATATATAATACATATACACGCGACTGTATTTTCATCCGCAGATATTTTGTTAAGGGCTTTGGTTACTGGGAATAATAATAACACGTTATCTCTGTTCTTCTTTGTCTATAATTTGGAATAAAATGATGACGCCATCTATACTTTTCCAAATATAGACAAAGCCGTGATGACGTCAGAGATATTTTTTTGATGGTACGAACTTGTGTTCCTTCATCAATTATCTATTGCTAATATTTTTTTTCTTATGTTGTTGCTAACTTCTGACTAGGGCTTTAACTCCATATGTTTTCAGGGGTTTTCAAAAATTTTAATATACCCCATCAAAATTTTATTTTATTTTATTTAATTATTTTTAAATGTAAAATCGAGTTAAAGATCTTTCTACTCTTAATAAAAGACACTTATTACGTTGATCCAGCCTTATATCCGACATTGACCCAGACCCAACCGGGTCAAACCCGGATCTTAACCTAAACACTCTAAATGACGTCGTATTGTATATGGTTTCTTAATTTTCTAAGTGTCGACTCTCTCTCTCTCTCTCTCTTGTGCGATTGAAAAGGGGAGGCGAAGTCTAACCCTAAACTGTGATTTTCTCTTCGATTTTCTTCGTTTCTTCTTCATTATTTTCAAATCGAAGCTCCAACCGACGATCTTCCTCTTCTTCTTAACTTTGTACATCGTGGTAAGTGTTTTTTTATCTCTCTTGATTTGGTCGGATTTTGAAATTAGAGTTTTAAAAATTAGGGAAAAATCGTATTTTTGAAAAGTAAAAGGGGAAATCGTGGTTTACCTTTGAAATTGGGGAAAAGATGATGAAATATTAAGTTAGGACACTGTTGTTTTGTGAATATGATATTTAGGAGGAAAGTAGTATGTGTTGCGAATTTGTGGGCTTTTGACTGGTTTAGTTTTACCAAAATTGTTGAATGGCATGAAACAAGGTTGGAGAACCCATGTTAAAAGAATTTGAAACTCGGATAAAGGGTGTTTTGTGAGTCGGGTGTGTTGTACTTTGTGTTTAGTATGTATATATGAGTTCGTGGTTTAGCTTAATTGATGTTACTATGCGGTTTGCATTTGAAGTAATTGATTGTTGTGTTTGTAACGTCTTGTACAGAAAATGAAAGGCCAAAAGCGAAGGCGTCAATCTACTAGAATTAGAAAGGCGGTCTCAGATGGGAACAAGGCGGACTCAGATGGAAATGAATCAGCAAGAGAAGATGCAGTCCATCAAAAGAGTACTCCAATGAGATAACCGACTGTAGTATCGCTCTCACTTGATTCCGAAACTGAAGACATGTCTGTTGTGTCATCTAAGATATATATTTTGCATTCTTTTTAATCATTGTTAGTTAGAAAGTCGTAGTAGTCTTACTATTATTAATAGTATGACTATCATACTAATTTTACAAGTCTTACTAGTTTACTAGTTTTACTGGTCTTACTAGCTTACTAGTTTTAGTAAATATATGAATCTTACTAGTTTTTATATTTAATATATATATTTAACGAATGACTAATATATATTGCAGGCAAGACAACCAATGCAGCCCCTTGAATTTTACTTCAAGAGCACAGAGTACACGAAGACTTGCAAAATTCAAACGGAGTGCTTTGTGAGCAACACAGTCGATGTGATCAAGAATCTTAAGACCGATGTTAGATGGTTCACATGCCATCCTCAGTTTCACCATTTCTTTCACATGCCTGATGAACGATACCTAAAGCTCTAAGGAATGTGGATGTTACTCATGCGCACCATTTGTACTCCAGAAGATGATGTTGCTTGGTATGCGGTGAATGGTGTGCCCATCCGCTATTCTATGAGGGAGCATGCACTCATCTCTGGCTTAGACTTCCATGAGTACCCCAAGAGATATTTGAAGCTTGGGAGTTCTATGTTCGTGGATTATTACTTTCGGTGGAAACCAGAAGATCACCATAAAAGATGTCGAGCATAAGTTGTTGTCTATGAAGGCATGTAATGATAAATTGAAGATGGATGTCTTGTTCTTCCTTGGTCGGGTTAGTAGAGGAGGTGCAAAAGATAATGGACCTTTAGACCCTTTCATCTTAAGGATTGTGGATGAGATAGACTCTGAGGTTCGGGTTGAGGCATGGATCAATGGAGAAGAGGTAGATAAAGAACCCGAGGTGAGAAAGACCCTGAGGCTC
>CAJHQQ010003849.1:0-36943 GCA_905132885.1 Moricandia moricandioides | reverse complement strand
GAATGTCCAAAATAACTCTTTCTAAATAATCAATCAAAATCATCCTTCTTCTTCTTTCTTCTTCTTCTTCATCGATAAAGTGATTTGATTCTCCTACCCAAAATTCCTCGTTTGGATACTGCAACATTAAGCAATTGATGGCTAACTCAATTCTAATCAACTTAAGGTAAGAAATTCGTTTGATATGTATCTTAAGCTCATGTTTTGAATCCACCATACACGATTTACATGATTTAGTGTGATATATAGAAAGAAGATTTTATATTTGAATTCACGTGACTGAGGATTAGAAAGAATGGCTAGTTTGTCTACTATGAAATAAGATAATCAACAACTGGTATAAATAATTAGGATTGATTGAATGATTGGAATCGAAGCTGATTATTTTTAATTGAAGACGAGAAACAGGTAGAAAACCTAGTATAACTATGGTATAAGTTAAACGATAAAATTGTATAACTTGATTAAATTAGACTGATATAACTTTGTATAACTTGGTATTAGTTGAACTGTAAATATGTGTAATTAGGTGAAACTTAGTATAACTTTAGTAACATAACAATATAACTAGGTATAACTTAGTATAACGTTAATGGTATAACTATATAACTAGGTTTATTTTAATGGGTTTTTTTTTTGTACATCAAACAATGAGTTCTTCTTATAAAAACATATGCTTTGATTATGAAGGACATTATTCGAAGAGTGGAGATGATTATGAATGGATTTCGATCGATGGTCGTGTGTATGCTATATCCTTTAAGACATCATCATTTGAGGATATTACTTATTCGTTGTTGAAGGAGAGGATATGCAGGAAGATGACCATAGATCCGTTTGTTAACAGAATGAATATGAGTTACATTTCGTTGGTAGTGGAACCGAGGAGACAATCATATATTTTGGATAATGAAGATGTATTTGTTTATCTAACATCAGTGAATAAAGAGCAAAACAGAAGTATTTTGCATGTTGATATAGTCTATTTATTACCAGTTTTAGGCCTTGTAATAGGGTCTATTTAGGGTATATTATGTGTGTATATGCTATGTTTTCAGGACTTTACAGGTCCAAGTGCGTTTTGGATATATATGAAGATACTTGGAGCTTTTGGAGCTTTTGGAACATTTAGAAGAGAAGAATCTGTAGCTGGTCATTGAGAGAGTCGAAGTACAAGATATTAATCGATTGATGAGAACATCTTGGCATCGACCTATGGTACATGACCAAAACCGATCGATGTTTCACACTTTCCATCGATCGATGACCAATTCACAGACAACCGATCTCAAGTCCAAGTTAGAGATAAATGACGAAGATACCCTGGACGATTTTTGACCTAGATTTTAAGGCTTTATATTTATGCTTTATGCACTACACAAGGGGTGTGTACAGAGAGAGATAGTAGACACAAGTATTCTAATATAGTTTTAGATTTCTTAGGGGTGAAGATTTATAACTCCTTAGTGAGATTTGTATTGGAACCCCAATATTTTATCTATGAATTATATTCAGATTATTATTCTTATCTTAATTATGTGTGGGTGGTCATCAACTAGATTTAGGGTTAAATGATAACAATCATGGATTAAGCCTAAAGTAGGATTGCTAGGTTATGATAATATACATCAATTGAGTTGTGCATAATGCTTGTATTCTAGAGTAGTTAACTATGATCCCGAAAGTAGGACATGAACGGCTACGAGAGTAGGTTCTGTTCCAGAATAGATACTATCAAAATAGGTTGTTAGGCACATGTGAGAGCTGGTCTTATTAGCTTGGTGAACTTATCAGAACTCGTTCATACTTCCTTCTGATTTCACCATCGATCGACATCAGGCCTTAGCCGTCGATCGACGTTCTTTCCTTTTGCTCGCATACGAGAGTTGGAGTTAAAATGGTCAAAATAGTTAATATTTGAATTCTAGAATATTTACATTTTCGTGCATCCTATTCCATATAGTCCATTAAGCTTGAAACCCTAGATCTAGCATATTAACATTTGCATCTAGTTAGTTTAGTAGCATATTTCCATATTGCATATACACATTCTAATAAGGAATATTTCCTTAAATCGATTTACTGCTACCATTATATATAATTACCTAGCTTAGTCTTTAGAAATAAGAAATCTATTGTGTGCATTTGTTCTCTGTGGATTCGATCCCTAAGTACTACACCTGATCTCTCTTGGCAAGAGTATTATTTTGTGTGTTAAGATTAAGGGTTAATTTGACAGTTAATTGTTTAGGATATGTATACCCTGCTCGAACAATAAACACACTGTGTCAAATTTGGCGCCGTTGTCGGGGAACATTGATCGCCATTAGATTTGATTTCTAGGATTTAATCTAGGTTTGTTGTTACTTTTAAGTTACTAAATTTTTCTTCTCTTGTTCTTTAGGTACATGCAAAAGAGTACCATGAGCAATAAAGGAAAAGAACTACTGTTCTCAGACCCAGAGAAGCTTGAACGTACGATCCGCAAAGAAAGATGACAAGCATCCATCGACGACATCTACTCAGCATTGGCTGACACCTCTATAAGGATAGCATCGACCGACATCAGAACTCAAGCATCGACCGACGTTGACCACAAAGCATAGATTGACGAACACATTCCAGCATCGATCGACAACAGCAGACGAGCTCAGATGGTTGCGACTATTGTATTGGTTCATAACGAGAATGGAGACTTGCGTGATCTCAACGGTCACTTGCATAATGCAGCAGGTCAAAAGATAGACAAACAGGGGGCTGTAATCCTTGATACATAAGCAAAAGCAGATGCTGCAGTAGCTCAACCTGAAGCTAACGCCCAAGATGCTCAGAGAACACTGGCTGATTACAACCGTCCAGACCAGTTCTACGCCAACAGATCCGCCATTCGCCCTCCAGTTTTTCAGAGAAATGATTTTGAGATCAAGCCCGCTTTCTTCAGACTTGTAGCGCATACGCCTTACAATGGATTGTGTCATGAGGACACTATAGATCATCTGGAGCGATTTGAGGATCTAGAGACTGCTATTAAGGCCAATGGAGTCCCAGAAGACTGTCTTTCCTCTAAGCTCTTCAAGTACTCACTTGCTGGAGAATCTTTGTATTGGCTTAAGCAGCTACAATCAGGATCACTGAAATTCTGGAATGACATCAAAAACGCTTTCTTATGTAACTTCTTTGATAAAACAAGAGCAGAAGATCTAAGGAGCAAGATTGTTATTTTTTCATAAGTACCTTCAGAGTGTTTCAGAAACTTATGGATCAGATTCAAGTCATACCAAAGAGATTGTTCACATCACGGGTTCAACGAAATTCAGCTTCTTAGCACTTTTTTTAGAGGTATTGGATTACAATATCAGATGGCTTTGGACACGGCTAGTGAGGGGAATTTCAGCACTAGAAGTCCTGAAAAAGCTACTAGATTGGTTAAGAATTTGGCATCCAACAGTAGTACCAAGAACACAAATTTTGGGAGAAAGAAATCGGCTCCAGCTGCGAGCAAGGAGCAGATTGAAGAAGTCAAGGCAAAACTGGATAATGTTCAGAAATTTCTCAAGAAGGAGGTTACTTTTGCAGAAGTAGAAACAGTAGAGTCTTGAGATGCTGAGATTGAAGAAAAGGATGTGAACTACATTGATGGGAAAGGTTTCCAGAGACAAGATAATCCATGTTTCAACAGAAACTCCTACGGGACTGGTCAAAGGAGCAACTTTAATCAGAGTTCACAGCAAATGCCCTTCAACAACAACAGGAATTATGTATATTCTTACTACCAATATCCTCCTCCAGATACTCAAGAAAGCAAAAGCAATAATTTAAAGAGTTTTAGAGGGACAACAGAAGATGACTGTGAATTTCAATAGGAAGATAAACGGTATGTACCTCAACCTCAATACCAAGTTCGAAAACCTCAGCACCCATGTAAAAAAACTGGAGAATCAAGTGATGCAAACAAGTGAAAACATTACGAGGCATGAGAGCTTGATCAAATAGAAAATAGAGGCTGGAAAAAAAACACCATGTCAATGCATTGATTGATAATGATTTCTGGGAGGAAGTTAAGAGAGAGAAGCCCCAAAGAGAAAATTTTCGTATGGAAAATTCCATGTCACTTCTCTTCCGCATTGATCGACACCAATCTGTACGCATCGATCGATGGCTAGCCCGACAGTATCAGTGGCTTCGTGTGAATCGAATAACGTCGATCATCGCAGAAATCAGAACATCGATCGACATGGAGCTAGAAGCATCGATCGACAATGCGACTTCAACATCGATCGACAGAGAAGAAACCCAGTTCAACTACTGAACCTCAATGCAAGTCTAATTGTGCGTCTAACTGTGACGGTTTCAGAACTAATTACAGACACGTATGAAGCTATGGATCTTGATAGAGCAAATGAGGGGCACTCAAAGAGTTAGCAAAAGACCCCCAAACATCAACGCCGAGAAGCCAATGAGAAAGAGATGGATAGCTTTGCCAAAAGAGTTTTCAAAATTCCTCTAGATACCTCTTAAGCTTATTATACTCACAGATTATTGATGTTTTTTAGGGAAACAAGGAGACATATGATGATATAAAGATAATGTTCAATCATCTCAGAGAGAAGATGAAGTAGAGGATTTGTCTAAAGAAGAAAAGTGATCCTGGAAAGTTCGTGGTTCCATGCTTCATCAAGGGAAACGAATATCCCAACGCCCTCTGCGATACTGGATTATCAATGAGCATTATGCCAAAGACTATGGCAGAGGATCTGAACCTGAGATTGGAACCTTCAAATGATTTGTTCACATTTGTAGACTGCTCAAGAGTGAACTCAGGAGGGATGGTACAAGATGTTCCAGTGCAGATCACCAACACTCTAGTCCCAGTAGACTTCCATGTGATGGACATCAAGTTATACTGGAACTCTTCGCTACTACTCGGTAAAGCATTCATAGCCACCGTAGGAGTTATCTGCTATATGAAGTAAAATAAGTTGTATATGTCTCTGCCCGATCAATATATTTTTTATGAACCTTTTAAGAATAAGAGCAAGGTTACTCTGGTTGAATTATTTAATGATGCAGAGCTTGTGGCCACATGTTTATGCTATTATGAGTCCCATGAGGAATCGGAAGATGGGGCATCAATCGACACCCAACCCACACCATCAGTCGATGAGCCGAAAATTCAACAATGATTGACACCCACCATTCAGAACAGATTGACACTTGCCACAACCCAGCCAACCTCGAGTACGACGAAGATTACATGGAAGAATAAATAATCGAATACCAAGGAATTGTTATGGCAGAGGCTGGTGTTTTTCATGTTTCCCATCAATTCGGGAAATCGACATCGATCGATGGTATCCAATCACCATAGATTGATACTTGTAGTGATTCAGAGACCGAAATAGATTCAGCAGCAGAACGTGAAAGGGAGTATGGTTATCTACAATCAGATGAGTTTGGCATTATGAGAGATCCAGACGGTCATGTAAGAGCTATTGATGGCAGAATTTTGCATGTCACGAGAGAAGATGTGGCGGATATACTTGCAATGGCTAATGGAGCCGGGAATCTTTTTGGCAATCAGTCTGATTATCTAGCATCGATCGATGGTCACAATATGACATCGATCGACACCCTTCAGGCATACCAAGGTTATGGTGAAGCTGACAAAGAATACGATGCAGATTACCGAAAGGAAGATCAGATTGATTATCTCGGTTTAGAAATGGAAGAGGCTGGCTGGGTAATGAACAAAACAGTGGATAATTAAGCTTCAATCGACAACACCTCCTTGCCTTCAAACAACATCAGACGCAAACCAGAACAAGAGCCAAGAGCAGAAGATGCAGATGATGGTTATCTCCAACCGAATGAGTTTGGAATTTTTAGAGATACAAAAGGACGTGCACGAAATCTCTATGGAAGAATTCTGCACATACCTAAGGAGGATGTAGCATATGCCCATGTTATGGCCACCGGATCGGGAACTTTATTTGCACAACAGCCTTCAATCGATGCACGTGTAAGACCATCGATTGACAGCAAGGAACAACATAAGAACGTGCTGATCCATGGTCCATACACTCCCAAATATCTAGAATCAATCGACACCAACAATCATCCATCAATCGACACCATTCCAGGGGTGAACCAGTTTTGTACCTTGGATCCTTTTGGTGCAGGAAGTCCACAATCAGTCGATTGGATATACTCACTTTGATAGACGGTATTGTAGAGCATGGACAAAGATCTTATGATGCAAATGAAAAAAGAATTTTCTAGTGGGAAAATAAAGACGAGTATGGCATCTACAAAGATGAGAAGGATAATGCACGAGCGATAGGCGACAAAATTGTGAATGTGCAAGAAGAAGATATCAGGGCAGTTCTAGAACGAGCTACTATGTTTGAGCAAAACTACATATGTTTACGTGAACATGCGGCAAATATCGCTATGTTTATGAAGAAGCAAGAAACATACATCAGAGCAGAATTGACAATATCGTGCATGAGATCTACAAAGCTCAAGAAATATCACTGGTTGATTTCTACAAGAGGCTTGATGATGTCTATAATCCTATAGACAAGTGCCTTACCGGTTTGATTACACGCATGGATGAGAAGAAGCAAGATTTGCATACTGTTCAAAGACAACATGCGATTAGAGCAGACAAATTGTTATGGATCGACGGAAACATCATGCCATCGATCAGTACTAAGTTCGACAGAAAGAAGTCCGCAGAAGAAGAACAATTAGAAGACATATTAGATGAGATTACTTTTTCTCAAAGCCTGATGAAGGACGATATTTCTCAGCAATAGAAGGATATATCAGTGACTACAGCCGCCATACTTAGAATACTACAACGTAGTATTGAGAATCTACAAAGGAGAATGCATTCAGTGGAGGTTACTAAGGAGATCCTGAAGAATGAGAAAGCTAGAGAAGATGAGGCTATGAGAATCTTCGTTGGTACACGGTTTCAGAAGAGCAAAGAAGATGTAGAAAATTGTTTTCCAAGTGTTGATCCACTTTCATTCTAGTCAGAAAGTTCAAAACGTTGAGCTTAAGACTATAACCAAGCGATGAGCGGAAAGCAATCCACTGTTTAGTAAGTTTTATATAGTTTTTACCTATACTACTATGTATTTTGAGTTTTACTTCGTTTTTACAGACTGTTTAAAGCACCATCGATCAACACCATAGAGGCACCATCGATTGACAATGGATCGCAAGCATCGATCGACCACATCAGCCTACCATCGATCGACACTCTCTTACAGAGAGAGGTATCAAGTTTTTTATCTAAGCTATTTACTTATGATTTGATTTTTCCTAACAAATCCGGGGAGGATTACACTGGGGATAGTGTAATTTAAGTCTGGGGGAGGTTCGCTAACGCTATTTATATATTTTTAAGTTTTTATATATATATAATTTTCAAAGAGTTTTATTGAGTCAAGAAGGGGACAATGATCAAGATTTATTATTGACTAATCACACTTTAGCACCATTCTAAGAAGGTTGTTTACATAGATTACTAGAGATACCAAAGTGGATCATCATGCCTCTATATCACACTTGCTTAGAAAGTTTGAAGGAACCAAAATTGGTTTCCAATACTAATCCTAACATTACTTGCTTGCTTTGGGGCTTGTTACACACTGGATCAGATTCTTTATGCAAGTCTGGAAGGTAAAACTTTGTGTGCTTCTGATTCCCCTCTCTCTCCCCTTTATATAAAAATGATCGAACATGATTTGATAGCTACAACCATTAAAGCTTGATTCATATGATTCTAGAAAGAGATAAATGTAAAAAAGAAGTGAAAATAATCTGGTGGCAAAAAAAATCATTATGACTTGATTCATGGAAACATGTCCAATATCTCAGTCAATTAAATAAAATAAAATGATACCCTTAAAAGAAGAGAGACATTGACTGAGAGGAAGTGAGAAGAGAGAGAGGAAAGGAATCAGAGAAGACTACCTGTGTGTTCAGATACTTGCAGAGGTAAGAGTCAATATATCCTTTGATCGATACCCCAAGGTAAAGCATGTACTTTTATTTTATGCAAAGAAATGAAATCAGTAGAGGGGCGAGTAAGACTAGTATTCACTAAGTTGTTGGTAGAATGAATTTGGTTGCTATACTAGGATAATGTATATAAAGTTTCTCTGTGATTGACTTGATAGGATGTAGTTGCAACAAAGTAGGGTGACAATTATACTTAGACATTATGTGAGTCTTCGCTTTTTAAAAAATCGTTCGCAGGCTTGTTTGCTTGAGGATAAGAAAAAAGTTAAGTCTGGAGGAGTTGAAATAGCTTATTTATTACCAGTTTTAGGCCATGTTATAGGCTCTATTTAGGGTCTATTATGTGTGTCTAGGCTATGTTGTAAGGTCTTTACAGGTCCAGGTGCGTTTTGGAGATATATGAAGATACTTGGAGCTTTTGGAACATTTAGAAAAGACGAATCCATAGCTGATCGTTGAGAGAGTCGAAGTACAAGATATCCATCAATCAATGAAAACATCTTGCCATCGATCCATGAACAATTCGCAGACAGCCGATCTCAAGCCCAAGTTAGAGACAAATGACAAAGATATCCTGGCTAAGTTTTGACCTAGATTTTAGGGCTTTATATTTATGCTTTATGTACTGCACCAAGGGTGTGTAGAGAGAGAGAGATTGTAGGCACAAGTATTCTAATATAGTTTTAGAGTTTTTAGGGGAGAGTATAACTCCTTAGGGATATTTGTATTGGAACCACAGTATTTTATCTATGCATTATATTCAGATTATTATTTTATTTTAATTATGTCTGAGTAGTCATCAACTAGATTTAGGGTTGAATGATAACAATCATGGATTAGCCCTAAAGTAGGATTTCTAGGTTGAGATAATATCCATCAATTGAGTTGTGCTTAATACTTGCATTCTAGAGTAGCTAACTAGGATCCCGAAAGTAGGACATGGACGACTACGAGAGTAGGTTCTGTGCCAAAATAGATTCTATTGAACTTGGTTGTTAGGCGCATGCAAGAGCTGGTCTAATTAGCTTGGGGAACTTATCAAATCTCGTTCATATTTCCTTCTGATTTCACCATCAATCGACATCAAGCCTTAGTCGTCGATCGATGGTCTTTCATTTTGCTCGCATACGAGAGTTGAGTTAAAAGAGTCAGAATAGTTTAATATTCGAGTTCTAGAATATTTACATTTCCGTGCATCTTATTCCCTATAGTCCGTTAAGCTTGAAACCCTAGATCTAGCATATTAACATTTGCATCTAGTTAGTAGCATATTCCATATTTACATTATTAGCATATTTCCATATTGCATTTACACCTTCCAATAAGGAATATTTCCTTAAATCGATTTATGGCTACCAATATATAATTACCTAGCTTAGTCTTTAGAAATAAGAAATCTATTGTGTGCCTTTGTTCTCTATGGATTCGATCCTTAAGTACTACACATGATCTCTCTTGGCAAGAGTATTGTTCTGTGTGCTAAGATTAAGGGTTAATTTTATAGTTAATTGTTTAGGATATTTATACTCTACTAGAACAATAAACACATTATGTTACATGTAAAGGACATCAAAGAATTGGAAGTAGTTCCAATAACCGAGAAACTACCAAGAGCTGGGAAAGAAAGCTCATTTTTTGGGAACTATAGTGAACATGGGAGTGAAGTAGAAGGTAATCCAGCTGCACTTACTCTATTTTTCCCCATAAAAGAAGTCGAACGATATGTAGAGGGGGTGGAAAAGGTTTTCAATGTAGAATCAGACGATGTGGGCACTGGTTTGGATAACACTGACATGGTGGAGACTGAGGACAACACGGATAACCATGTGGCTAGTGGTGCTAGTATGTTGAACTTCCATGTGTTGCAGAGAAAATTTGAGTGGTTACTAAGTGGGAAGATGGTATGAGTATTGAGATGTTTCAAGATTTTCCGAATAAAGATGATGTGAAAGATTTAATTGACAGAGCATCATAATAGAACACTTTTGGAATCATTATCTTTAATTCGTATAAGAGTCGATATGTCGGGGAGTAGCTGAAGGTTGTAAATGGTTTGTAGGAGCTACAAAGATAAAGAATTCTGAAGTGTTCTCAATTATAATATACATAAAGATGCATTCATGCTCTCGGGCTACTTCAAGTAGAGGAATCAAAAGGAAAGTGGCACCAAGATGTGTTGCAGCTATTTTTCATGAAGATTATGTGGGAATCTTTGAGACCCCAACTCCAAAAAATCTGGTCGGTCTCGTTGGAAGGAAAATGGGTGTAGAAGTGTCGTATTTTACATGTTGGAGAGGAAAAGTTAACGTTGTTGAGGATATGCGTGGTATTTCTGAGGAAGGATACAAGAAATTGCATTCTTATTTGTATATGTTAGAGAAGGTGAACCCGTTTACAAAAAACAAGTTTGTTATTGGACGGAGAAAAAAAGGTTCAAATACCTATTTGTTTCTTTGAGAGCTTTAGTTGAAGGGTTTCAATACATGAGGAAAGTCATAATTATGGATGCAACTTTTCACAAGATTGTAGAAGGTGGTGTTTTAGTTATTGCCACGGCTCATGATCCAAACCGTCACCATTATCCTATAGCTTTTGGTGTCGTTGATGGGGAGAAAAATGAAAGTTAGACGTGGGTTTTAACAACGCTGCAAACTGTTATACTGGATTCGTCTGAATTGGTGTTTGTGTCAGACATAAATCCAAGTCTGATCAAAATCGTTCCTAAAGTTTACTGATGTCTCAACATGGGTATTGTATCTGGCATCTATCGCACAATGTGAAAATGAGTGTTAAACAGAACATGAGAGAGGTTGCAAAACAATTTAGCAAAGTTGCAAAACTTTATTCAGAGGCAGAGTTTGAAAAGGAGTATCAAGAGTTTCGGGAGAGGTATTCAGCGTGTGGTACATATCTTGATAAAACGGTAGATGTTAGAAAATGAACGAAATGTCATTGTGGAGTCTATGAATGGACTTTTTGATAAGGCACAAAGGTACTCTTAATTGCCTATGCTTGATATAATTATGGATAAAATGGTAGAGTGATTCAACAGAAATAGGAAGGATGTTGCTGCCGGAACGTCATCTCAAAAATTGGTTCCTTATGTGAATGCATAAAAGATGTTCAATAGGTAAAAAATTAAAGGTGATTTCGCTGAACTCTTTCGAGCTTGAATACAGTGTCATTAGAAATGACATGAATACTTATTTGGTGGATTTGCAACAAAAAATGTGCAGCTGTAGGCACCTTGATTTAAATAGATTCCCATGTGTCCGTGCAATAAGTGTTGTCGTAAAGTGTCTGAATCATGAGAGACCACTCGATTTGAGTGATATGTATGATTTAATCTCGTCTTTTTACTTGATTAAAGTTTGGGCTTTGGCGTATAAAAGGATTATATATCATGTACCGTATATGTCTGAATTGATGGTTCCTAAAGAAATTGAGAAGTTGTATGTGTTACCTCCAGTGTATAAGAAAAGAAAGGGAAGAACTCAATAAAAATGGTATCCTTCCGTAGTAGAACGTTGGAGTAATAATAAGTATGTGTTGAACAAAAATTTGGGTCGCTGGTTTGACTGCTCAGAATGATCACAATGAACCTAATGAACCCAAGGAACCCAATGAACCCAATGAACACAAGGAACCCAAGGAATACAAGGAATGCAAGGAACACAAGTATTTTAAGAGAAGTAAGTTGTGCATGTGTGGCTAGAACATTCAATTATAAGGTTTTTATTTTAAGGGAAAAGTTTCTAAAACTTGGTGTAACTTGTTTCATTATTGGTTTAACTTTAAAATTACAAAATTGAAGATACAAAAACTCTAAACATGTTCATGAAGCATACAAGGAATATGGTAATTATCTATATACTAGGTGTTAGTCCCCCGCGCAAACGCGGGGTCGTTGACATTGTTTTTACTCTTCAATTTTTGGAGGTAATATTGTGTTTGTGAAGGTTGTTTTGCTGGTGTCATTAAATTTCCTAGATATGCATAGTAATAGGGTTAAGGTGGAGTGAAAAGTGTGTTTGTTTTTCTTTCGGTTGTTGTTTTTGATATTTTTGTTTAGGGAGAGTAGATTTCATGGTGGGGTTTATTTAATCTTGTATCTATTTTTCTGAAATGTTCTTTGTCCCTATCTCGGAACATATTGTGTTTTTTTGTCGCAATTATAATTGGTTGTATCGCGTCAGTAAATTATTAACTAATTGTCTAAGTGTTTGTTGGACCTTAGCGGGCCAAAAATGTTTTTAAATGTGTATTTTGCAAAATTTTAAATTGTACGGATGGATGTTCGTTGGACCTATAAGCCCAATTTTGAGTAGGACGTAAGTTAATAGTTGGTGGTGATATTGCCGCGTGAGTGTAGCTCATGAAAGGTTTATAATTTTTCTTGATGTGTCTTTATTTGATAGGCCACTTATTAGGTTTTCCATATTAGGCTAAAATTTTCGGAGGTTGCTTATTTAGACCATTTATAGGGTTTTCCATATTGACTACGGATTTCCTAAGAAATTGATTAAACTCGTTATTAATTAAATAACTAAAAATATTTTTTCTCTAAAACCTCTGAATTCTCTTTAAAGTTTTCTCAAACTTGTTTTAAGTGTTTCGGGTGACCGGTGGTTTTAAACGTGTTATAATTGGTTTTATGCTTATTTTTGTGTATTGAATGGTCAAAATCAAAATTTTAATGGACTCTATTAATTCTCAAATTTGCTTGTATGAGTACCTCACGACAAAAAAAAAATAAACAACCAAAAACAGTAAATACAAAACTCCTAATTAATTACAAACCCAGAACACTTTTTGCATGTGAGACTCATATATGTTGAGGTGGACACCTCTAGAAGAAAAAATCTCTCATTATATATGATTGTGGCTTAACTGATATGAAAACATAAAAAAAATTAACAACTGTTGTAAACCTTATGGTTTTGGAATGCACATAAGTGGGCTTATCTTCTTGGTCGATACTTAGACCATTGGCCCATATGATTCTCGGATTGGGCCAGCCCATTTATCATTTGTCTTGGCCGACTTTTACCTTTGTAAACTTGTCTCACATCGAGTATAAGATGTGGGCAAGTCGGCCATGAGGCCATATATATATGTGTCTCTATTGTACTTATTTGACACACAAGAAAAACAATAAGAACAAGTCTTACACACATCTAAACCTAACCGCCTATCTCTCTCTCTCTCTAACCTAACCTAGTTCGAGATCAACCTCTAGCAAAGGCACGAGATTTACAACAACAACAAAAAATAGTAAATAAAAAACTTTTAATTAATTACAAACCAAAAACCATTTTCATATGAGATCCACGTGTATTGAGGTGGACACCTTTATAAGAAAGAAAACTCTCTTATTATATATATGATTGTTGGGGTTATTTACGATTTAAAACGCAAATTTAAAATTTTCATCACATGACTTATTTGTATTCATTATTAAAGAAATACATTGCTCTTTCATAGTTTTTTCCTAAATATTGAGCTTGTGAGATTAGAAAACTTTGATATGTCATGAAATCTTGTATATTTCCTTAAATGCATCCAGGAAGCAGAATATAATTGGTATAACCATAAAATTATTCATCTAAGTACTGTAAAACTAAGAAAACTACAAAAATTTGGAAAGTAAAACTTTAATGGATTTTGTAAAACTAGGTGAAACTTCGAGCACAAAAAAATGTTTTTAAAATTTACCCACCCAGCTTTTTGAATTTTCCCTCCCATTTTTCCGATTTTCACTCTCTCCAAAATCGACGTCTTAATCGATGAATCATGTATTAAACCCATATTTTTTTGGGTTTCCCCCATTTCTCTCTCTAACTTTCTCCCTCTCTCTAAAATTATCTCTCTTTCTCTAATCCCCAATTATCTCTCTCTTTCTTTCTCGGAAGATCATGATGCATCCACATGAAGAGATTATGCGCATGGAGGATTTAAAGGCAAACGACGACAAGCTTAGGTTTGTGGTGGATGCCTAATACGAGATTCCGAGAAGCTGCCCTTGTGGGAGAAGAATCATCAACGAGGTGTTTACAAATCCAAAGTATCCCATGGATTTTGATACTTTCCCAGGGAGGAAATACTTCACTTGCAAAGATTTTGAGGTAATTTATTAAAATTTAATATTTTCAGATTTTGGTACTTAAGGATTTTTTGGTTCATTTGTGTAGGATGATGGCCTCCACTTCCATCAAACATGGGTTTTCGGTGTTCAAGAAGAGGTTGAAAAGTTAGTGACGCGTGTGGAGGAGATGGGTGCAGAGATTGTTCAGCTCAAGGCTAAGTTTTCTAAACTTTCTTAATATGCTTCAAAACCTTGTTTGTTGATCTGTAAGACGGCTTTTGCGAGTCTTTATTTTGTTTTTTTAGAGACTTGTAACTGTATTGGTTTAAGACTTAAGCTTAAGTGTGACGATGTCTCTCTTATATGTTAAATTAATGTTGTTTATTCTATATTTTGCTCTTGAAGTCTAACAATAGTTTAACCTAGTTATACAATCACGAACTACAAGTTTTTCTAAGTTCTACGAAGTTAGCCAATCTAAAAGGATTATCATATAAGGTTAAACAAAAGTCACAAAATAACATAGTTTTAAGAACATCCAAGTTTCCGCAGCAAAATAAAAGAGATAGAGAAAATAAGGGTCATTTTTTTACCAAGTTTTACAAAGGCTCAATAACCCTATGTCTCTGAACATAAGCTCAATGTTATTTAGTGATTACATGTACTCCTCAACCTCAGGAAAACGCGGATTAAACCTGAAGTCAGATAATGCACCCTAAGTCTCAAGCCATTGATCATTTTCATAAATACATGTATAAATGAGTTTAAGAAATGTTTTTCCCAACTGACACATTTAAAACTAAACACATCATATAATGTACTAACATATATTCTTGATGATCCTCCACATCTTAAGGACCACAATCACTTCTCAACGACCTTCATGTTTCCAAACCCATCCCAGAAGGCATAAGCATAATCGCCAGTTGCCACACACTTAATCTGATTCTCACTATTATGAATAAAATAATGTCTGTCAATTACACTAATGAAAACATTTTGCTCTAATCATATGTTACATTGTACTTACATGTTGTCCCTAATGTAAATCACCATCTTTGGTCCTGCAGGGTTGTCCAAATGGGCTTTCTTGTCGAAGACCACTCTCATTATATCTACAAGATAAGTTTTATCGATTCTATAACTTACTTACATCTACATTATCTTAAATATATTATAGTAGTTAGCAGTAGTAATTATGGGATAGTTTTTTTCCCTGCTGGAAATGTGAGGGATCTCATGGATACTTGAATTCCATGTAACGATGATTGTTCAGAGGATCGATGATGCGAACTTGAGTATAGGGCGTAGAAGATAGTTTGAATCGAGACTTCGTTGCCTTGAAACCTTGATAGACATGCTCAATTTCTACCCGGAATATTTCCACCACTTTCTCTCTTGGTTCTCTAGGCCTCTAGATTTATCTTCATTTTCTGAGAGAGTATTCATCTCCATCTTGGGTTTCCTGCATAAACAAAGATAAGGTATCAACTTCAAAGAGCATATTGTAGTGTGCCATATTTTTGAATCAAATTGAGATGTAAATGTAGAGAAATGTTAGTGGGAAATGAGGGGTTTCGAGAAGGAGGCAGTTTATTGGTACTTATTGGAGTGGAGTTACAAGTTTAAATTTAATGACTGAAGAGAGAGAGAGAGTCAAGGCTAATGATGATTATCTATAAGAGAGGGTTGCAAGTTCTAACTTCTGTTTTTCCATCAAATCACACTTAAATGGTCAAAGGTTCATTAAATTCAAAGTTTTATATTTCCACCAATCTACGTTAATTTGAAGTTTTAAAAATATATACAAAGTTATGTATTTACACCAAGTTTTACAACGGTTGCCTTGAAGAGTTGTGTCTTCTCAAGATGTTCATCAAATCACATATTAACATCATTCGGTGAAGAGAGCTTACTACTTGTAGTTGGGATCATTAAATAAGGATTTATCACCTTCTCCAGAATAAGTTTTCCTTATATGACCTATTCCCTTTCATTTCTTCTCTAATAACAATTTTAATCTCTTCTCAAGAAACCCTTTTCTTACATCTCTTCATTAAATCTTACGAGCATAAATGGAGAACTTCAACTTGGCTTCTCTCCCTCTTGTCATTCTTCATCTGATTCTCTCAAAGGTAGCAACACACAGTCTCCATGACTTTGGGAGTGCTAGAGTTACTTTTAGGGGGTTCAATGAATTTGGCTGAGATGATTAGTTTTACAGATCTACCAACTTTTTTTTCATGAATTACTAGTTTAACGAGTCGAATGTTGTGAGAACATTCCAACATATGTGCCACCATGCGGGTAATCCAGAGGTTATCTATTTATGAGGTATGTATGAGTTCTTCATAGTCCATTTAGTTGATGAAGGATGGTAAAAAATACATCTTGCTGGTAAGAGAAGATGTTCGTTGACCAAATATGTAGATGATATGATGAACTTAGCATTTAGCGTCGATGCTAGAGGATTGGTTCACAACTATCATGGTTTGCTCGTGAACATGTTGATCGGATGACTCACACATCACTAATCAAAAGTGTTTTCTCTGGTGACCGTGAGTTTGTCGCTGTCTGGGTTCTTCCACAAAGTTTTTGTATCTTTGTCTTCCTCGTCACTTCCCGATCACATCTTCCTCCGATCCTTCGCCCAAACCGTCTTTTATAGCTTAACTTCTTCATCGCCAATTTATAAGCACCAGGAAAGCTTGATTTTAATTCAAGGAAAAATTTATTATTGGACCATCATGAAGATGCAGACTCTACTAAGTTTCCAAGAATTCACTCGATACAAATCCAACAACACATAATACCTTGTAGCAAGAATACTTTACTTAAACGCCAAATACATGGCTCCCAACATGAGAGTAAAGTTTGACTCCTATAAACAAAGTATATGAGGATAATCTTTGGAAGAAGAGGTCCGACTAAAAAACTAAACGGGATTTAAATAGTTTTGCGAAAAAGAAAGCTGGATTCACCAAACAAAACAAGATCGGATCTTTGTTGTTTCAAACCAAATCAAAAATAAGATAGAACTTGAAGAACCAAAACTGATTTGATTTGAAGTAGAATTCGCCTAAACGAAGATCTTATCACCTAGCGAAGCTGAAAATCGATGAAGGAATCATATGTTATACGAAAGTTTTAAGAGAGAAACAGTTGTCAACCATAACTAAATACCCATAATTGATTATGCCTTTATAAGTACATACTTTACAGGCCCATCTTATCTCTAGCCCAACTCAAAAAGCTCACAAGTATCTCTTTTTTCTTCCATGCCTTATCAGTACTAACCTTGCAGGCCCATCGTATAGTCGGCCTGACCCACATAAAAAGCTCACAAGTTTCTTTTTTTCTTCTTCTACGCTCAGCTCTCCTCTACCCCCTGACCTTTCTTCTCTTTCTAGAAATTCGATTTTTTCATTTTAGGTTCTGAGATCAAACAAAGTGAATCACCGATTTCGAGAGAGATTAATAGAGGTTAAAGAGATATGGTGAAGGTGCGAATGAACACGGCCGACGTGGCCGCAGAGGTCAAGTGCTTGAAGCGGTTAATCGGCATGAGATGCTCCAACGTCTATGATATATCTCCCAAGGTACAAACACTAACAGTACAATCCATTCTTTGATTCGATTTGATTTCCACGATACACACTCTTTGTTTGATTGCAGACGTATATGTTCAAGCTCTTGAATAGTAGCGGCATCACTGAATCTGGTGAGAGCGAGAAGGTCTTACTCTTGATGGAAAGTGGTGTTCGTTTGCATACCACTGCTTATGTTAGGTTACAACAGTATTCATCTGTTCAATCTATATTTTCGGTTTTGTTAGCAGTAGCAAGGATTTGATTTTTTTCACTGTTCTTGTAGGGATAAGAGCAATACTCCATCTGGGTTTACTTTGAAATTAAGAAAGCATATTCGAACTAGGAGGCTTGAGGATGTGCGGCAGCTTGGTTATGATAGGGTAATGGAAGTTAAACTTTATGTGTATTTGTTTAGTTTGCTTCCAGTGTGTTTTCGTTAAAAGATGCTCTTTTTTTTTACTTTTTGCTACTGGCTTCAGATCATTGTCTTTCAGTTTGGGCTGGGTGCTAACGCTCACTATGTTATATTGGAGCTTTATGCTCAAGGAAACATAATCCTCACGGATTCCGAGTATATGATTATGACTCTCCTCCGCTCACATAGGTTAGGTTTTTGAATTCCTTTCATTAAAAACCTTCTGCTTTGAATGTGGCCTTTGTAGTGAATTGTTTATTGCAATTCTTGTAGAGATGACAATAAGGGTTTTGCTATCATGTCTCGCCACCGTTATCCTATAGAGATATGTAGAGTCTTTGAGAGGACCACAGCTTCAAAGCTGCAGGAGTCGCTTACTGCTTTCTCGCTAAAGGATCATGAAGCAAAAGATAATGAGTCAAAGGAGCAGAATGGTGGCAAGAAGGGTGGGAAGTCGAATGAAGCGAAACAGTTTACCTTGAAGAATATTCTTGGTGATGCTTTGGGATACGGGCCACAGCTCTCTGAGCACATAATTTTGGATGCTGGTCTAGTTCCAAGTACCAAACTTTCAGAAGACAAGAAGTTAGATGATAATGAGATTCAGCTATTGGTTCAAGCGGTCATCGTATTTGAAGATTGGCTTGATGATATTATATATGGTCAAAAAGTTCCTGAAGGTTATATTCTAATGCAGAAACAAATGTTGGTGAATAACACGTCTTCTCAAGGAGGAGGTGTTACAAAGGTCAATATCTAACGTTGTTTTCTTATTTTATTTTTCTTTCTTAAATGACAATGGATAGTATATATTTGATTTTTCTTTGCTTGGTTGTTTGCAGATGTATGACGAGTTCTGTCCAATCTTATTAAACCAATTCAAATCAAGAGTGTATGAAAAGTTTGAAACTTTTGATGCGGCTTTAGACGAGTTCTACAGCAAAATTGAGAGTCAAAGATCTGAATACCAACAAAAGGCAAAAGAAGATTCTGCCAGTCAGAAACTCAATAAGATTCGCCAGGATCAGGTTTGTGGTATTTCCATCTCCGTATATCCCGGTACAACTTTTCTCCATAGTTATTGTAAGTGCAATGTTTCTGTACTCATGTTGTAGGAAAACCGTGTTCAAATTCTGAAGAAAGAAGTGAACCGTTGTGTTAATATGGCTGAACTGATTGAGTACAACTTAGAAGACGTAGATGCTGCCATATTAGCTGTTCGTGTAGCGCTTGCAAAGGGTATGGGCTGGGACGATCTAGCTCGTATGGTCAAGGAGGAAAAAAAACTAGGAAATCCGGTTGCTGGAGTAATTGACAAACTTAATCTAGAGAAGAATTGCATGACATTGTTGTTGTGCAACAATCTCGATGAAATGGATGATGATGAGAAGACGCTCCCCGTCGAAAAGGTGTTGAATTGTCCTACTTTGAATATAATGAGCTCATCTTCTTTCTTGTTCTGACATATGGGTCATGATTTGTTGTTTCCGTAGGTGGAGGTTGACCTATCACTTTCTGCGCACGGTAATGCCAGGCGCTGGTATGAAATGAAGAAGAAACAAGAAACCAAACAGGAGAAGACTGTTTCTGCTCATGAAAAAGCTTTTAAAGCAGCTGAGAAAAAGACACGCCACCAGCTTTCCCAGGTAATATTTCATCTTCATCGCTGTTGATCTTGTTGGTGTGTTTGCCTGCTTGCTTGCAGTCAACTGATTATTTGCAATCTTCTGTCTAATAGGAGAAAATGGTTGCAACTATTTCACACATGAGAAAAATTCACTGGTTTGAGAAATTCAATTGGTTCATTAGCAGTGAGAACTACTTGGTCATCAGTGGTCGTGATGCTCAGCAAAATGAGATGATAGTTAAACGTTACATGTCAAAAGGAGATCTGTAAGTTTTCATGTATAGATTTCTTTTCTTAGTCTTCGTATTGGTATTATATTTTTAACTGTTATCTTAAGTTTCTTTTCACCATGCTTTTTTCTCAGGTATGTGCATGCAGAGCTTCATGGCGCATCTAGTACTGTGATAAAGAATCATAAACCAGAACAAAGTGTACCGCCTCTCACTTTAAACCAAGCTGGATGTTTTACGGTGAGCGGTTTCACCCACCACTTAAAATTGGTTTGAATTGTGTGACTATGGTTTGCAATGTGCTAATAACAGACTTTTGAATGTAATTCGTTGATGCAGGTTTGTCATAGTCAGGCCTGGGATTCCAAGATTGTCACTAGTGCATGGTGGGTTTATCCTCATCAGGTCAGTAAAACAGCTCCTACTGGAGAATACCTCACAGTTGGAAGTTTCATGATACGAGGTAAGAAAAACTTCCTTCCGCCACACCCACTTATAATGGGTTTTGGACTGTTGTTTCGTTTGGACGAGAGTTCCTTGGGAGCTCATTTGAATGAAAGAAGAGTTAGAGGTGAAGAGGAAGGAATGAACGATGTTGTCATGGAAACGCATGCTCCTGATGAGCATTCAGATGCTGAGTCAGGCAACGAAGCAGAGAATGAAGAGGTTTCTGCGGAAGGAGAAAATAATTTACAGGAATCAAATACAGCATTGAGCCAAGATACTTCTTCTTTGGACATGAATGCATCTAGAATTGATGGAGAAAATGTTGCAGCAGCTACGTCACAGCTTGAAGATCTTCTTGATAGAACCCTTGGTCTTGGTACTGCGACGGTGGCAGGCAAGAACCAAAAAATAGAGACATCAAAGGATGAAACGGAAGAGCAGGAGAAGAAATCAATAGTGAGAGATAAGCCTTACATATCAAAAGCTCAAAGAAGAAAGCTTAAGATGGGCGAAAGCGGTAACACAGCCTCTGATGATAACACTGGCCAAGAAAAGTCGGAGCGGAAGGAAAAAAATGTTTCTAGCGGCAACACAGCCGTCGATGGTAACACTGAGAAAGAAAAGCAGCAACTGAAGGTAAAAGATTCTTCTTCAAGGCAAGCCAACAAGACCATACCTGAGAACAAGCCAGCTGGGGAAAAAGTTAGCCGTGGGCAAAGGGGTAAACTTAAGAAAATGAAGGAGAAATATGCTGATCAAGACGAAGAAGAAAGAAAAATTCGAATGGCGTTGTTGGCAGTAAGTACTTTCTCCGTTTTCTTTCTGTCAAATGACCATGAAATTTGGGGGAAAAAATAATTATCTTCCTTGTGCAGTCTTCCGGAAAGCCACAGAAGAATGATGTTGAAGCACAGAATACGAAGCCCGCATCAGTCACTGAAGACAAGAAACCTTCGGAAGGTAAACTTATAGGACCTGTCTGAAATTGTTTCTTCACATTAGAGTTGCCATGCATAATGATACTGATGGTTGTTGTGTGCAGAGACAGAAGATGCTGTGAAAATATGTTATAGGTGTAAGAAGGTTGGACATCTTGCGAGGGATTGCCACGGGAAAGAATCTTCTACAGAGATGGACAAAGTGGTGATGGAAGAAGAAGATATACATGAGCTTGGGGAGGAAGAGAAAGAAAAACTGATTGATGTGGATTACCTAACTGGTAACACATTACCAACTGACGTTCTCTTATATGCGGTCCCTGTGTGTGGCCCCTACAACGCTCTCCAGTCGTATAAATACAGAGTCAAAGCGATCCCAGGGAGCATGAAGAAAGGAAAGGGTAATAACATTTGTTTTGCCTCTATTATCTTTTAGATGTAGAGGTTTTGGATTATAGTATATTTGAGATATATGTGTTTGGACAGCTGCAAAAACGGCAATGAATCTGTTCACGCATATGTCGGAGGCGAGTGTAAGGGAGAAAGAGCTGATGAAGGCTTGTACGGATCCAGAGCTGATGGCTGCTCTTGTTGGGAATGTGAAGATCACAGCAGCGGGGTTGACTCAATTGAAGCAGAAACAGAAGAAGGGCAAGAAAAGCGGGAAACACCATTCCTAGTCTTTTTTTTTTTTAACTTTTTCAAGAAATGATTAGCTTGCGTTTTGTGTTTTGATGGAGTAAACTTTTGTTGTTGAAGTTTATTATAAATTTTACGCTGGTGGGATCTTCCCATTGGTTCTTCATTCTGAACATAGTTCATGTAGCAAAAAAAAGTTACTTCGAAAAATAATGGCATTTTAGAATTTTCACATATCTTAAAATTTTAACTTTCAATGTATTGTTTTTTGTAGTTAACTATTTATGCCAACTTTTGAATAATAAAAATTTAATAAAAATTTCTGAAAGTTGATAATTATAATCCAAAATAGTAAAGTCTAACTTTAAAAATATTCATCAAAATGAAAGTTGCTAAGTTGGAAAATTCTAAAGGGCATTTAAGAAATATTCTCCAACGATTCTTGTTTGTCCAAGTGTGAAGAAATAACAATTTTGGCATATTATTTCCAATATGCTCATACAAATCCATAAATAGAAATCAATCTCAAAATAAGCGTAACAAAATCCTCCGGCAACGATTCCTATTTTCTTGCTTCTCAAAACCATTTTGCAGGAAAAATCAATTTGATCAAAACCTCTTCTCGCTTCTTCTTCATAAAGAAAACTATTGGCATTAGTCTCTAACATCGTCCGAAGAAGGAAGAGGCTAGAGATCATCCATCCCATTTTTTTTTCCTTTCTATATTATTCTATATATTTAATTTTACAAAAAAAAAAAAAAAAGATCCTGGCGGCAAAATGTCAATGGGAGGAAGGAGGAGTAAAGTGAAGTTCATGTGCAGTTTCGGCGGCAAAATCCTCCCTAGACCTTCCGACGGCCTTCTCAAATATGTCGGCGGCGAAACTCGCGTCATCGCCGTCTCTCCTGACATCACCTTCCTTGGTAATTAATCTTATTACATTATCACCATATCTATGTTTTTTTTGTTTAACCTCAAGCCCATGGATAAGCCCAGATTAATCTTTTTTCTTGTTCCATCTCCCAGAACTCACCAAGAAACTCACGGAGATGACAGAGACCGACACGGTGCTCAAATACCAAATCCTCCCTGAAGATATCGACGCCTTAGTCTCCGTCAAGTCCGACGAAGATCTCAAACACATGATGGACGAATACAACCGTCACCACGAGACTCCCAAACTCAGAACCTTCTTGTTTCCAGCCAACCCAACGGTTCTCGAGAATCAGTTAGGTTGTCCCCTCGAGCCGCAGACGATAGAGCAACGCTACATCGAAGCCATCAACGGCATTCTCCGCAAGACTGCTCCCATCAAAACACAACGACCTTCCTTCACCCTCTCTGCTTCCTCCTCTCCTAAATCCGAATCATCACCTGATGGATACGGTCCTGAAACGGGTAGTAGCTACCAGTTTAGCCGGCTTTACCCGATGCATAGAGTACGGAGCAGTCCTAACATCTCACAGCAGCCACACAACTATCATCATCACCACCATAGTGCTTACTTGAATTGTAGGCTGCGGCCGCCACCATCGCCGCCTTTAGATTTCCCTAGAGGGGCAGGCTGGGATCCACAGGGTGGTGGTAATGGGAAGTATGGGTGCAGTGAGGAACGTAGGTTCTGGGGTCGAGCAAGCAGTGTTCCTCAGAGTCCTAGGAACCATGGGTTTCGTCTTTGATATTGCTGCTCCAACCATCTGTGTAATGTATATATATATGTGGTCTTGTGTTTTGTTGTTATGCAGTTTCAGACATCTGCGGCTAGAAGAAGTTTACTACTCTGTGGAAAGGCTGCAAGAGGTTTGATTTTATTGTACATGTTTTGTTAAGCTGAGAAGAATTTGTGGATTCTCTTATAAAGTTTGACTCTTACAATTTGTTTGCTGCCCAATACTTATATGAATCCGGTTAGTATTATTTGACGTCTGTGAAATAAAGCCTTGATCACATCAGCATTGTTGTATCCCCACCTTTGGTTGGGGATAAGGCAACACCAACTGGTTGGGGTCCGTTGTATAGAGATCACTTCTTGGTTAAGATCTGCCAACGCCATCTCATTCCGCTCTTGGAGTTTATCCTCCACCTTTTCTCTCTCTCTGTGCCAATGTATGGGATATCTTAACCACCTTTGAAGAGGAAAGCCTTTCAGAACAGTAGTGAGAAGATGTCATGTTTTCTTCTCAGGTGGATAAGTGCTTGATTGGGTTAAGGAACGTGATGTGGAAGTCTAGAATAAAGTTGCTTTAGAAATAGATTGGTATCTCAAGAAACAAGAGTAAGCATGCCATATCTCTGTTTCTTTATTTACACTGGTGTCTTTGACAATTTGTTAACTGAGAGCCTTTTGGCTGTAGGAGAATGGCAATAAGGTGTAAATCTACAGAATTAGCAAATCAATGTGAATTCACCTGTTTCTTGCTTAGACTATAAAAACCTTTTCACTACTTGTTTAGATTCAATCCAAGCTTTGTAGAGTTTTGGGTTTCTATCACATCCCGGTTTGGCAGACCGGTATGTTTTAATTGATTAGTGTTATTAAGGTAGAACTATCTTTGGTTGAATATAGAATGTGTGAGACATGTCTACTAGAACTTGATGAGTCGACATGGAAAGAAGTCCTTGATTTGGAATCTTCCTTGGAGTTACAATGCGGCATATTACAAGAAAACTTTATGAAGATGATGTTCATCTATGACTCAATTGTCATGAAGCCGGAAACTTGTTGCATAGAACTCTACAAAATTGGACTTTATTGTGAGATGTGGAGACCATTGAACCACTAACAATTCAATAGGTAAAATTAGTGATGGTTTTTATGCCAATTTTAGAGACCATTGAACGACTTGCAATGGTTCATATAGCCAAAAAAGATGTCACAACCAGCAGCCATTAGAGTATATATATATACACCACACCATATGTGACAGGCATGATGACAGAATGTATAAGAACACATAGAATGTCCCACCAACAAACGTATAAATATAATGTCAATGAATGTGCTTATGGAGTAAGCTTGCACACTATGACTTACAGCTGCAGAAGATGGGAATCACAAGCACCTTTTGTGAGCTTGCTTACAAAATAATGATCCACAAGGGAATTATAGCTTAAGAGTATGTTTGTCACTGTTTTCGTTATGCACTAGTAGAATAATTAGCTATAGTCACAAATGTTCACAAACAAATTGTGGCTATTTTTTAATTAGATTCGAAAAAGTCACGAAACAATCACGAAATGAAAAACATGACTATTCATGTCTAACTAGGAATTAATCGCGGAACTATTTTGATTTTCAAATGTTAACTATATAAATATTTTTATATTGTATATTTATTTATTATTATTTTTTCTTATATTATATATTTATTTATTCATTCTAATTTTCTTGTTTTTATATCAAATGATAATATTATAATAGATGTTTAATGTAATATTTATATTTCTTCTATTGTATATCTACTATATATTTTTCATATAGATGCTTAATGTAATTTTTCTATTTGTTATATTGTATATTTATTTTTCTTCTATTGAAAGTTTACTTATTATAATATTATGATAGATACTTCATGTAATATTTATGTTTCTTATATTAGTGTATATATATATTTATTCTAATTTTTTGCTTTTATGTTAAATAATAATATTACGATAGATGTTTAATGTAACATCTCTATTTCTTATTTTGTATATTTACTTATTATTTATTTTTATTATATTTTATATTTACTTATTCTATTATTATGATAGATGTTTAATGAAATATTTATATTTCTTATATTGTTTATTTACTGATTATTTACTTTACTATATATTTTTCAGATAGATGTTTAATTTAGTTTATATCATTTCTTATATTGTATATTTACTTATTGTTTATTTTTCTTATATTAAATATTTATTTATTCTATTTTTTTTGCTTTTATATCAAATGATATCATTATCAATATTTATATTTATTAAATTGTATATTTAATTTTTTTTATTGTATATTTACTTATAAAAATATTTAGAAATGATAAAACGTAAAAGTATACATTTTTCATTTCTTATATTGTATATTTACTTATTCTAATATTCTTGATTGTATATCTATGATAATATTACGATAGATGTTTAATATAATATTTCTATTTATTATATTGTATATTTACTTATTTATTTTAATATATTTTTCCGATAGATGTCTAATGTATTTTTCTATTTCTTATTTTTATATTTTTATTAATTTTTTATTATATATTTACTTATTTTAGTATTACGATAGATGTTTTATATAATATTTCTATTTATTATATTATAAATTTATATATTCTAATTTTACGATGTTTTAGGTAATATATATAGACATATATCATATTTTATATTTACTTATTATATATTTTACTATATATTTTATTTATTTACTTATTTTAATATTACAATAGATGTTTTATGTAATATTTATATTTCTTATATTGTGTTTGATGTAATATTTCATTTCATATATCATATATTTACTTATTATTTATTTTTATATTATATATTTAGTTATTATAATATTACAGTAGATGTTTAATATAATATTTCTTTTTTTCTATCATATATTTACCGAATATTTATTTTTCTTATTTAATATATTTAGTTATTATAATATTAAGATATATGTTTAATGTAATATTTGTATTTATCCTATTGTGTATTTACTTATAATTTATTATACTATACATTTTAAATTGATGTATAATTTATTTTTTCCATTTATTATATTTTATATTTACTTATTGTTTATTTTTTCTTATATTGTATATTTACTTATTCTAATTTTTTGGCTTTATATTTTCTATTTCTTATACTGTATATTTAATCACTATTTATTTTATTCAATTGTATATTTTATTGTTATTTAATTTTTATTTTTATTATAATAAATGATAATATTAAGATAGATATTTAATGAAGTATATATATTTCTGAATTGTATATTTACTTATTATTTATTTTAATATGATATTTTTATTTCTTATATTTTGTATTTATTTATTATTTATTTTTTCTTATATTGTATACTTATTTTTTTATATCAAATGATAATATTACTATTGTAGTATTTCCATTTTTTATTAAGATAGTATTAAGATAAATGTTTATTATAGTATTTCCATTTTAAAATTGTATATTTACTTATTATGTTTTCTTAATATTGTAGTATTATCTTTTACATTTTAAGATAAATGTTTATTGTAATTTGTATATTTTTAAATTGTATATTTACTTATTATGTTTTTCTTATATTGTATACTTATTTATTATTTATTATTTTTTATATCAAATGATAATATTACTATAAATGTTTAATGTAATATTTCTATTTCTGAATATATTTACTTATTCTTTATTTATTACTATAGATATTTAATGTAATATTTTTATTTCTAGATATATTTACTTATTTTTTGTTTATTTTTTATATTGTAAATTTATTTATCATTTATTTTTTACTGTCACGCGACATTTTTTGGAAGAAATATTTTATAATAATGTGGACGCTCTTTGATAGTATTAAGATAAATGTTTATTGTAGTATTTCCATTTTAAAATTATATATTTACTTATTATTTTTTCTTAATATTGTAGTATTATATTTTACATTTTAAAATAAATTTTTATTGTAGTTTTCATTTTTAAATTATATATTTACTTATTATTTTTTTCTTATATTATATATTTATTTATTATTTAGTTTTCTTATATCAAATGATAATATTATTATAGTTGTTTAATGTAATATTCCTATTTCTGAATATATTTACTTATTCTCTATTTATTACTATAGATATTTAATGTAATATTTTTATTTCTGAAATTATATATTTACTTATTCTTTATTTATTTTTATATTCTAAATTTATTTATTATCTATTTGTTAATGACATGTGTCATTTTTTAGAAGAAAGATTTTATGATGATGTAGATGCTCTATGAAACCTCAAAAGCTCCATTTTATTAGTATAGATTCGTGTCACAAAATAAAAATGCGACTATAAATAGTCACAATTTTGCCACGGTTATTTCACGAAAAAATAGTCACTAAAAATGTGGCAAAAATTAAGGGTGGACAAAAACCGAACTCAAAGAGCCAAACCGAATCTAATCCGAAAATAGTAGAAAACCCAAACCAAAAATTGTTAAATATATGGACGGGTTTAAAATTTTGGTATCTAAAAAATCAAAACCGAATCCGATTCAAGCCAAAATATTTCGTGAAACCAATATATCCAAATTATATTTATATACTTAAAAAGGTTAGCTATTTGTAGATTTAATATCCAAAAATTATCAAAAATATATAAGATATTTTAAAGTTGTCTAAAATATTTGAAAATATATACAAATAGTCAAGACTAAATATCTAAAATAGCTAACCAATACTCAAAACACCAAATATACTTAAAATATCTATTGATTTTACATTCAAACCAAACTAATTTTTATATTAAGTTTAGGTATTTTAGCATACATCCTTCAAAAATATATTTAGTATATTACTTTTAGTTTTAGTTTTAAAATATGAATTTTATTTTTTGAATTTAAACGGTTTATCCGAACCCGATCCCGCAAAAATCCAAGCCGAACCCGAAACAAAATTTCTAAATACTTGAACGAAGCTAAATCTTCAACCCCGAAAAGCCAATACCCAAATAGATCCGAATGGGTGATCGAACATCCATCCCTATCCAAAATCGTGACTAATCAACAAATATATATTTTGGTATGATTTAGTAAAAAAAAAATTTTCTACTATTTATAAAATAGCTACAACTTCGTCACGAAATTTTCGTGAGAAAGTAGTCACGAAACCAAATGTGTCTAAAAATTGCCATGATTTAATCAAGACATTTTCGTGACCATTCATAAAATAACCACGAATTTTGCACAATTTTTTGTGGTATTTGAATCTAAACCCTAGACAAAAATATTTAAAACTTAATCCTTTTTTATATTTTAATTTTAAATATTATAATTAAACTCAATGATTTCTTATGAGATCCAAGTCTGATAATACTAATTGCATAATGGTGAAATCGTTTGTAATTTTTTCCCCATAATATGCAAAATGAACTTTTAGTTAAACCGTTGGATTAAAGAGACTTCCACAAACACAAACATGATTTAGAATTAAAATTATTTGGTAATAAAGTAAACATTAGATTCCAATTAGTGACCATGTTTAGGAAAAAAGATGGTGAATTATTTGTTCCTTAAATTTTATACAAATTAAGTTGAATTTTTAACTAAATAATTACCAGATGTGTCCCAATTTATTCCTCTAAATTCTTATTTTTTAATTTATTCAATTCTTCAGACGAACAACTAATCATTTTTTTTTCATTCATCTAAGAGTCACCAATTAAAGCCTAAAATTTTGGATGTTGTGATCTGGGAAAGTCTTTTGATGATGTTAGGAAAACCCGGAAGGAGATCACTAATGTGTTGGTAAAAAATAACATCAGTCCTATATTGGTGCTGCATTCATTATCAATACTATTTTAATATGATCATTTCTGATTTTCTCCTTTTAATGAAAAATCTACTTTTTCCTAACATGCATTTCTTTTAACAAAGGAATTATATTTCTCATTAGTGTATTTAAGTCTTTTGATTTTTGAGCTTAAAATTATATCTAACTATTAGTTTAGTTTAACTAGATCTTTTATCCGCGTTACGCGCAGATTATATATTATAAAATGTTTTCCAATTATTTATTTATGTATAATTTAAATTCTTAACAAAATATGTAATCAAAAACATAAAGATGTAAAATGTTAAATTTAGTACTCCCTCCATTTCTTTTTATATGATGTTTTAGAAAGTTTATGTTGTTTCAAAATAGATGATATTTTAAGATTTTAAAGTATATTTTCAGGTTTTAAGGTTAACTTTAGCTTTATTGGAAATTGTTCAACCAATAAAATTTTACAGTCTTTTTTATAATTGGTTGAATGGTTTTAAAATTATGTATTTAAAAGTACTTTTTAGATAAATGTAAATTTCTTAATCTTTGGGTAGTAAGCCAAAATTTCATCTATTAAGAAACGGAGGGAGTATAAGAAAACGATTGACAATACCTAAAACAAATTATTCTCTATCTAAAACATAAAACTTAAATCCTAAATCATAATTTTAACCCTTTATTATATGACAATCAATGTCAAACATAAGAAATAATTTATATAAGAATTATTTTTTATAGTTGATGTAACTATTGTTAATTTTATGTATGTTTAATAGTGATTGAAATGTTTTTAAAGAGAATTGTGACTTCCTTTAAGAAACTTAATTGGTATCATGTGTTTTTATTAAAAAGAAGAAGAAGATGGTCAGTGTCTATTTATTCATTTTGGTTCATAAATAAGCAAGTATACTTTTAAATGAAGTAGAAATATAGCAGGACGATAATTATAATTGCAAAGTGAAAGTCTTTATATATATGACACTTATGTATACTTTTATAAGTCTAAACTAAAATCCCCACAATAGATTTATTCTAAGATTGAATTATTTTCAATACTTGAGTTCTAGCTCCATTGTTAGGATTTTTATTAGTTTAATATTTGTAAAATTATGTACATAGTATTTGCAAAGATATAATTACTTTTTGGTGTCATTTTTCAGCCTAATGATTGGTTGGCAATGTACAATCCAAAAGGCACGTTCATTTACTTCTTCTTTCTCTGTTTTAGTTAGTTTTTTTATAACTATCCCTTATATGTGAATGGAAGTGGTACATTTTATGCCAACATTCCCTCAGTCTTATCGAATATCTCTATGGGAAGTTCGCTATCCTCATTGGTCAAGTATTTTACCTTTCTAACTATTTGTTTAAATGATCACCTATATAATTATGTTTCTTAAGGATAAAATAAGTCTGAACATGTAGGGAGTAGGAGAATTACATATTGTACAGCGAGAAAATATCAAATCTACATGTTTAACACACACACACACACACACACACACACACACACACACATATATATATATATATGCATTGAAATGTTTGAAGAGGTTTTAGACATCGTGTAAAATGACGTACAATCAGGAAGCTTGTTTTCTTGGTTTAATACAATCATAAAGTTTTAATGTAGAAGTTGGTTGTTTACATAAACCCGGCCCTGCTTGGATTTGATAATTTTTGTATGTTAAAAATAAAGTGTATGTTTTTAAAAATTTACCCCTTTGACGTATAATTTGGATTCATATATTAGGGAGAAAAAATGAACCAAACATAGCTGACTTCAACATATATATATGTTAAATAATTATATGAAAATATTTACATACATATTGATTTGCTTCGTGATCCTAAAGATTGTCCTTGTTTCCTTAGTTATGTATTTGTGTCTAGTGTTTATGTATTATATATGTTTATGAATTTCAGTTCTAGTAGATTAATTTTCGTATACTTTTTATTCATTTTTTTTGTTTTACATTTTGATTTGAATATATATATAACCAATTATAAAAATATAAATTAGTAAAAAAATTAAAAATATTTTTATTTATTGTTTTTTTGTCCAACACAACTTGTTGTTTCATAATTATTTTTAATTATATATATATATATAATTGCAAGAAAGATAAATTTAATCTTAGCTCAAAACAACTGTTAAATTTCATACTAATTACTAATACTTTGTGATGATTTTAGATTAAGTGAGTTTCTTTTGTTTGCCCTCTGTTATTACAAACCGCTAACTTATGTTCATCAATTACTTAATATTACTAGAATTCTGTGAAGAATACATGCATGGTTGCCAATCGTAATCTAGAGTTACTTTATGCTGCTGGTGGGTTGAATTAGTTTTCTTATCCTTTTCTTAGTTTGTTTCATATCAGATATTTTAATTTTCTATTTAAAAAATTATTCAAAAATAAAATAATTATCTATCTTTTATATCAATCAAAGTCTCTTGCTTTCGGTTCTCCACGATGACACCATTCTTAACCACTATAATTACATTAGTTTTTAGATTAATTAAAAAACATTACATAAGTTATTGATTGTTGAAAATCGATGTGTTAACCATGTTCCGGTCCAGTGTATCTTGAACAACGCGCTCTGACTAAGCATCTAGAGCAATTGTTGCTTCATCGAGCAGCAACACAATAGAGTTTTCAAAATTTGTTTTGGCTATGGCCACACTCAAGTCTCAACTGATGACATCCTGATAATTGAACTACTCTTTCACCCACCATCATATCATAGCCCTGCAATAGTGAATACATCTTCAGTTTAGTTTGAATCTAGAAATTAAGGCTGCACATTTGATCAGGTGCCATGAAAATACATGTTGTATTCCATTAACGAAGCCATGAACGTTAGGTATATCATTTGCATATAAGAGATTGGTTTAAGAAGCATCTCCTCATTTTTCCGTAAGCAATGTTTTGCTCTGATAGTTTCACTGAACAAAGCCGGTTCTTGGCTCACCAGCCGTGTTTGCTATGCTGAAAATTCCAGCTATAGATGTTAATCTCAAATCCGTCAAAAGTGATGACCTGATCAGGATGGTAAAACTTCCGCAGCATCTCAATTACTGTTGGCTTCCCGATTCCGCTCTCTCCAGCCAAAGCTAATGTTTGAAGCAGAGAGAAAAACAAAAGCGCATAATTTAAGACATTCTTTATCAAAATCTTCATACAAAATGGCGGCATAAGAACTGAAGAGGACGAAGAAAGAAACTACGAAATGGATAACACTAAGGCACTAACCATGCCTTGACATTTTACTGCTTTTGTAGAACTTTGCAGATTTCTTCAAATATGTTTTCATCACTTTCTCCTCCGAATGAAGGAACCGTTCTTATGCTCTTGACCGCACCCATCTCTTTCAGGCTCGCTCCTCGTACATTCTCCTCCTGAAAATTTTCAATATGTTCATTTGACAAAGAAAAAGTATAAACTTTTGACTGAAACTAACTCTAAAGTAGACATAAATGAACTGTAAACAACAAATTGTAGCAGCATCAGCAGAAATCCTAGCTCCAATAGCAACACTTGAGTTCTCTGTCTCTAGAACCATCTCACGTCTGATCTAAATGAAGACGGTGGAAACGATCAAAGAATTAAAGGCGTTTAGTAAATCTGATTGGCAGTATACGGTCAAAAGCCACCGCAAAGACAAATATCCGCAGTTGACACTTGCGATTATTTTTCTCATGCCCTTCTTACACACTTTGAAACTCCAAAAGCCAAGCAATGCCAACCTCTTTAAAAACATTCTGCCAGAAGACATATAAATAGTGTGCTTCCATACCCAAGAATCATTGATCTATCTGTGAAGAAGAAAGTAGTGCACCGTTTTTGAATATCAACTTTTTTTGTTAAAGGTATTGGCCCACGTATCAGGGAAATAATCTGGAAGTAAACAAAAAAAACATATCTAGAGAGTCAAACAGGACAACATTTCATGAAAGACGTACACTTGTGAGGAACCATCAGTTGATGCATTGTTGTTTCTGAGGTGTACATTCAGAGCCCAACCTAAATCAATACACATAATTAGTGAAAAGACATAAACTTTCCGGAAAAGAATATACTCAATGTGTTGCAAAAGTGTGAGGATTATGGTGGAACCAGTAAAAGAAACGATTCCGGTTGCGGTGCTGAGATTCTTGCAACGATTCCCAACACACACTAACTCTCCTGTAGAAATCTTCAACTCTTCTCAGTTGAAATACATAACTTTGCTTGCTTCCAGTCAACAAATAGAGATGTGTATACAAAAACAACATATAAGATTGTCAAAACAAGTTACCTTTTTATTTGTAACAGTTATCCTCAGAAGAAGGTTGAGTCGGATGAGCATCCTGATTTTAGGTGGACTTCGAGACTTCCACAAATGGATGTTTATAAATAAAATTGGCCTCGCACAGTTTGGGATGATGTCAACGAAGTACAATTAGGAAAGCTTCAAAGAAGATGATTTTAGTTATAAGAGTAGAAACAAAGGGAGGTGGAAGGATGAATCGCTCATGAAAATATGTGTAAAGAACTGAACTGAATGAGTGATAGTGGAACTCCACAAAACGGTTGAATTGCAGAAACCAATAACGATGGTTGTGAAAAGGAATGGGCCTTCGCTTACTAAAGTTATAGCCAACATTTTATATTCTTGATCAAAGAAAAATAGTATGATGTGGCAATAAAAAATGTTTATATTGGATAATTTTTTTAAATGATGTGCCATACATCTACATTGAAAATATCCAACTTTTAATATTGTATAAGATGTATTGCATCTTTTGACCCAGTAAAAAAATTCATTTCAACAATTCAGAAATTTAATTCTTAACAGGCCTAAACTGATTGTATATTTTTGAAAAAAATAAATAAATTATGTACATTAAAATTGTAATAGTATTAATTATATTTAAAGTTTTAAGTAATATTAATATTAAATCTTAATTATATATAAGTTGTATCCAAACTATTTTTATTTATAGACAAACAAACTATTAATTTATTTTGAAATTATGTCAAATATTTTAAGTTAACTCAATTTGATAATAATGTTAATTCCAAAACTCAAAAATGTAACCTTACAATAATCATTACAAAATCTATAAATTAAATGCATAACATAAATACAATGCATTCACCTTATATGAACAATCAAATAGTGTATTCAGTTATATCTACTATCAAAAAGTATATGAAAGGGTTAATAATTTTTTTTTTATCATATTTTTCTGGTTTTTAGCGAGTCAATTGGTGTCGATTTAGTGGTTAATGGCGACTTTGAGATTTATCAGATTTTTGATTAACGTGTTTTTCATTAAATTGAAACATGATTATATACAATCACTGAGTTTAACAGTTCGACCGCGGATCTAAATCGAGTATGAAAACACTGCATATATCTTAACTCATCTATAAACCACATATATACCCCCACCAAAAAGATTTAAATTTTTTTAAATAATAGAATGCTTTCTTCGCACCATTTAAATGTAGATGCACTATTAGTCCTCTGCATTCGGTATCGGTTTGAGCATTTCGGTTTATGGTTCTAGAACTTTATGAATTCATGTATATACAAATTTTGGTTTGGTTTCTGTTTGATTTATTTTGGTTTTTTGGTTCGGTTCGAGTAACAAAATTGAGAACTGGCTGTATCCAAAAAATTGGATCTTATTCGGCTGCTATTCTATTATGTTTTTTGGGGTAATTTTGGATTTACAGGGAAAACATCAGATAATTTGGGTCTTCTACTTTAAATATTGGGTAATTTGAGTTGTTCGGATAAAATACATGACGATTCGGATAATTTTTAATATTTCAAATAAACAATATTTGGGTAATTCATTTTTGGGTGACTCGGTTTATAAATAGTTTTCTAGGATATTTTGTTATTTAGATATTAAATATACTTAATATTTGTAGGTATATAATTTGTATTTGAAAATTTGGATACCCATTTGATTCTTAGTTTGTTACTGTTTTTGGTTCCAGAGATATATGATTCGCTCGATTATTTATAAAGTTAAGTTTAATTTTGGTTTCATTTTTTTTTTCATTTCGGTACGCTTTAGTTTTTCGATTCCCGATAGATGACCCTGTCCTATACATTATCTAATATAGAAATTTATATGAAATAATTTATTTAATTTTAAAATACATCTGCACTTTCAAATCGAGAAGTAATATCTAGTTTATAAAGTGGTATTTTTAGATCATATTTTAATGGTTTAGTTATGTTTTTAAGAGTTTAATAGCAATTCTTTTATTATCACTTTCATAGACTTTATTGAGTAAAAGGATTCTCAGATCAAAAAATGTTAAGATAATAATAATGATAGAAATTTATATATTACTTGCTCCAATTAATTTTAACTAAAAATAAGAATATTGTGATATTATGTGTTTATATGAACGACCTAAGATTTTAATCAAACAATTTAAACATGTAAGTCTGCAACTAAATACAAATAGTATTTAATTTTACTAAATAAATAAATTTATATATTGCAACCAATAATGTTTACATTTCTCTTTAAAACAAAATATTGTAATGTAAGATTTTAAAAGTAATTATTAAGGAGTAAACCGTCATAATAGAATAGATAGATTGTTTTTTCTTGTGTCTTGATGCTTAGTTTAAGTTGTGTCGGTACGTTACTTTGTTCACATTAATTAATTTGGGTCTTAAATTTTAAAATGATGCAATCATGGATGTTCTGAGATTTCGTGTGTTCACATATTAAACATGATGATAGAAAATGTGCAAGTAACGTGTAGACATTGTCTTTGCTGCTTTGTTACTTGTTGTTCTAAAACAACATCATACCACACGGTTTGTTTTGGATTTGCCATTGCGAGTGGTGCGCTAATTATTATCATCCTTCTAGGTAATCCCTCCCTTTTAAATACTCAAAATTCTAGTACAAAGTTATTATGAAATTTAATTTTTAATTTAAAAAGTATGATTAAAATATAAATTAAAAATTATTAGTCAATTACAAAATATATTACAAATACATTATTGGTTACATAGTTTTTGATAAAGTTAAAAGTTACATTGAAATATAAAAACATCATCTATTTTAAAATATCAAAAGAAAAAATTAAACATTATTTATTTTAAACTGATGGAGAATTAAATATTGCATGCCAGTCAATAAGATACACATATTATATTATTTACAACTTACTTTATTTATTATCTCTTTGTCGATGGATCCTATTCCTAGTCCTAGCAATAGTTGCAAAAGCAAAAGTGTTACATTGATTAAGAAAGAAGGTAACATCCACATGATTTACAATCTCTCTTTTTAACTAAATACCTTTACTATGATTTGTTGAAAAATTACAAATTAACTGTTTGAAATTGCTACTAAATAAACTTCCATGAATTTATTTATCATTTAAACGAACTATTATTATTGTTAT